>CAJNOP010000034.1:1118935-1187744 GCA_905250075.1 Rotaria sp. Silwood1 | reverse complement strand
TCAAAATTATAATGCTTTCCGAGTATATAATATGAAAAGAAAATCCAGCAACTTCAAAAGAAAAAAAAATAAGCGTTTTGTTTTTATCGATAGATCGTTGATTCATGTGACGTAGATTATTTTTATTCTTGTTAATTACAATTTAAACTGATTAAATAATAAGATAACTGATGATTTTAACTGTCAAGTAAGCTTGCACATTGTATTAATCAAAAGCATAGGGAGTCATAGATTGTCAGATAAGAAATGAGTAAGACAACATGTGATGACGTAGTACGTTGTTTTTTTATACGTATGGATTATTAATGATATCAAATGGCACAAAGATATTGAGCAGTTTTTAATGTTAGCCTTCAATTGATATATTCTGAACATCATTCTTCTTAGTTTCATGAAGAAAAAAAAAGTGTTGTTATTAGATGATTATTTTGAAAATTTTTAACAAAAATACTAAATTAAGTGATAACCCAAGCAGACAGACATGTGGATTTTTCACGTTTTTTGAACTAAAATGTCGACTTTTAGTCGAAATTTGTGCGTGTTTTTCGTTTGTTTCAAAAAACGCACAAAAAATCGTGTTTTCGTCGAATTTTTCAATATTTTCATTTTTTTCCACTTTTTTTATGCGTTTTTCTGCTCAAGTCCGTTAAATTAATGCATAAAAGTCGTTAAAACGTCATTTCTAACAAAAAACGCCCAATATACCTGAGAAATTCAAAATTTTGGGTGCAAATGAGACACAATTTTTCTTATCAATATTTTTTCTGAGCAACTTTTTTCACATGAATATGCAATCAATTCAAGGACGGCACAAGCTCAATATGCTAGAGAAGCCAATAAAATTTTAAACAAATCTATTTTATCTTCACATTTCCTCTAAAAAATCAACAGAACTGCAGAAAAACTTTTGTTATCTGAAATTAATATTTCTTCAAGGTATGATATGCAGAAGCTTGAACATTATATTAATTGACAATACATTACTACATTTCAACAAGTCTAAAACATTTCATTGAAAAAAAAATTGCTCAAAAGCACTCAGTGAAAACTCAACTCCTTATTAAATTTATCTCCATTCACTGAATATTGCGTTCTAGCCTTGGTACTCATGTAAAGGGTACCTCAGATTCAAACAATTAGTCTTTTTGCTTAAAAATCATGTGCATAACCATGAGTTAGAAAGATGAATATGCTGTTCTTCAAATTGTTTAACGGATTAACATAAGTAGCTAATCGATGTTTTTGATTGATAAATAACAGGTGTCTCTTCCGTAAATTTTCATTGGAAAGCTAAACAATCTAAATTGTAAATTTTCTTAAAAGTAAACCAAAAACATAGAAGGAATGTCAAATGTTTTGCATATTCTTATTAACAAAAAATACCAAAGATCAGACATTATGTTTCACCCATTCAGTGCTAGTTAATTAAGTATTATTTAGTCAGCCTTAGACAGTTGGAAAACCATTTACAATTACACTATTGATCCTGATCCAGGAAAAAACTTTTGACATTGTTGATTATAAAAGAAAAGAATGCAAAACAATCGAAATGCTAGTTACAAGCTATCTAAATAATAATATATCAGATATGTATCAGTGGTGGGACCGGTTCTTCTTTTTTTAAGAACCGAACCGAAAAAGTTTTAAACAGAGCTGAACCGATTAAAAATCAAGGAGAAAAGAAAGTTTCAAAACTATTATTTTTTTCTAAGAATATTCTCCTAAAATTCTTTATTGAAGAGATGCTTATAATGTCATTGATAGTTCTATAAACAAACTAGAAAATTGTAGTAGAAATGATCTTAAAGACACGAGCATTTTCGTTCTCAGGGTAAAAGAAATTTTGAATGATAGAAATCTAGTTTATTTTCAGTGGTTAGTCAATTTTTTCTGTTAATCAAGAGCCGTTCAAGTTATTTTTTTGTCGTCGTCGTTCAGTGCAGATATACATATAGGGGCTACATTTTATATAATACACTCATTTTAAAAGAAAATTAAGTAATATCTTATAATAATTTTTTACTACTTTATTAAATTTCAGTTCTACTCTCAACTTAGAAGACTTATATAACAAAGAGAACCTAAAATTGAGAGAAATAATCTACCCATCATCGCAAAATGAACAATTTCAATGACTTTTTAGGCTTTACTTATCGATCTATTTCGAAATTCCATTTATGTGATATTTTCTTAATTAAAATGTTCATTGTTATATATTCCCTGAACGTTAAAAATAATGTTTTCGTTATCCGCTTAGAGTTATTACAACATGACAATTAATTGATACTTATATACATATATGAGTGCTTCATACTGAAATGCAGTCTGTAAAAAGGTACACTGAATGAAACTAATAAGTAGTTGAGTAAAAATCAGAAATTAACTACACTTTCTTTATTCACTCTAAGTGAATATGTTTGTTACAAATCCCTCTCTGTGTAATGAAACTTGATGTTTGTAAAATCTTCGGTTCACTTGAACCGAAATTCAGTTTTATTCGAATTATCATCTTTTCTTTTTTTTTTTTTTTTTGCTATTACTTATACATGTATTTTCATACATAAGAGAGTAAATGAAACACAAGGAGAGAGATAAATAACTGTCATCTACTCCAGCGTAGAGTATGTTATATAAAGATAACGTCCAACGTGTTCTTTTGTTAGAATGTCCTAACATTTAGGACAGAAGAAAAGTGTGTTAATTCATTGAAATTATTACGGTCGGAGAGGAAAGAAAAAGAGAGAGAGAGAAGAAAAGAAAAGAATAAGAAAAAAAGGTGTAAGAGCACTCGAATAAAGTTAAATGTATTTAAATAAATATTTGGATAGAAATTCGTTCCGAATATTTGGAACCGAACCGAAAAATTTTTAAACCGGATCGATCATATCACTGATATTTATAATAGGAAATACAATCAACAGGATAAAAATTAACCAAATCATGATACGATGGATGAATTTTTATACACTAAGTACAGAGTCGTCCTGGATATGTATATGCTGGATCAATTAGTCGTACTCTAGTAAAACTTGGTCGCTTGGAAATTTTTGGAAGAAATAAGTTTTTATTTCTCTCTTCTCTGAATGTTTTTGGAGAGACCAATGTCTATTCATTGTAATATTTGTGCGCTGTCTATGAACTGACTTTAATTCTTTTAGTGAGAATGGATGAATATTATTCCAGTGTTAGAGGGAACTTTTAGAAAAAAGAAAGTCAATTTGAAATAGCATTAATGTTTTTTTTTTATTATTTATATGATCTCATGTCGAACATGAATAACAGAGAACGTATTCATCAAGATTAAAAACAAACATACATGAGACTGGATCAATCGTCATATAACCAGTACGTAGTCACACTAAATATATTTGTTGAATTGAGAAGTTTTACAACAGTGTATGAAAGAAAGTATGACCAATTTGAAGAAGCAATGAATGTTTATCACTTCCGGGAAATTTTCTGTAAGGAAAGCAATTGCTGTCTTGATAGGGTTGATGCACTGTTCATAGTAGTCATTAACTACACAGTGGGATACATGTACATTTGCAGAAGAAGACTTCCTCCATCAAGTGATGCGTGTATAGTAAAACTATTGCAGACTGTTAATATTTGAGTAGAGAGTACCAACTTCAATACATCCTTTTATAGACATAGCGAGTGTAGTGCTGCCAACTGGCATATGAACATAACGCAATTGAGATTGATAATATAGATATATATACATCAGATAATGGAGAAATTTTCCCTCTACAGTTCTACATATACCCTGTTCCAAAGTCAAAGTCTCATAGTCACCTTGAACTATATGAATTTATAGCTCTAATACGTGATCTGGTAATTGAGTTTAGGATAAATTTGAGAGTGATAAATACACAACGTTTAGATGAAGTCTACGCTAAAAGCTGGGCTCATCCATTTTTCACTTCAATAGAGCTTAGCACACTATCCGAGCACTAGTCATTCTTTAGATACGAAACGATATATTATAGAGGGCCCTAGTATTATAAATATTTTCGATAATTTGTCGCGATCAGAAATCTATTCAAATGTAAGTTTTTCTGTTGAGATTGACCTCAACGTAGAAACCAAATTTAGTGATTGTAGATAAAATCTATTCGTTTATTTATTTGTTTTAGGTAGACAGATTTCAATAACACAATGTGTGGTGAATATTTTTAACGACACTTACGTATTTTCTTTGATTTAGATTATTTTCTCTATCAACATAAGCAGTAATTGATTTCTTAGAAAATTTATTTTTTATCATTTAGATCAATCTCAATATGAAAATCGATATTTACTATTTATATGTAACAATTGTTTATTTTTGATTATTCAAATTAATCTCAATAATACAACGAACAGTAAGCACTTCTTGAGAAAACTTATGTATCTTTTTTATTTTGATCACTATCTATAGCAACATAAATGGTAAGTAATTGTTTAGAGAAAAAATTGTTTTCTTTTTTCATTTAGATCTACCTTAAGACCAAAATGAACACTAAGTATAAATAGAAAAATATTGCGAATATAAAAATATTGCTTAGATCTATCTGGACGACATAATCAATAGTAACGCATTTATTTAAAAAGAAAGAAATATTTTTTTTTTTATTTAGGCCACTTTCAAGATCAAAATGAAGAGGGAACATACTTGGATAAAAAATTACTTTTAATTACTTACGTCATACGGGAAGAAAAAAATACTGTGGTATTTCTAGTCAGTCTCACCTATTCTGATAGCTGCGAATGAGTTGTTAATTCGTTATGTTTTTATCTAAGAGTTACTCGGACTATAGATCAGATAGAATGTTCTAGTTTTTTACATATAAAGATTCGCTTTACAAAGGAATTTTAAATTTGAAAGAGACAAATTTTGTTTACAAGGAGTTCAGACGTTTGAGAAAATTGTGAGTATTCAAATTGAGCATAATATGATAGGGTTCTTCGTCGTTAGGTCATTTCATAGATGCAATCTAAGAACGATTCAACTGCGAACCATTACATCATTAGTATACTCGTACTTTCTGTTCTTCTTCTTTCTTTAGTAGTATCGAGTTTTTTATACAACACGCAAGCCTTAATTCAGTACTTTGTTGTACTTTACTTTTGTAAGGGTACGACCAAGCTCCTTTTTTTAGACTCGACCATGAATTTCTGAGGAAGATAGTTACCTAAAAAAGGGTCTATACACTTTTTTAAATGCATTTTCAGTGATGCAGCAGTTTAAATCTTTCATTGCCACGCTCTATGTCGTTTCATGTCAGTAATATTTAAGATAATTGAAGATGTGTTTTTAAGCTAGTTGGAAAAGATAACACAAAAAATTTAAATTACTGTATCACTAAAAATGCATTTGATAAAAATGTATAGGACTCTTTGTAGGATTGTCTTTAGAAATTTATGGTGGAGACTAAAAGTAGAGCTGGATAGTACTCTTTCAAAAGTAAAATATAACTATGTACTGAATTGAGGTTGGGATGTTGTAAAAAACTCCATACCGCTCTAGCAAGAAGAGAAACACAGATAACTGTTATTCACAAAATACAACTAATAAACGCATAAAATAAAATTTTCGAAAATAGTTCAAAAAAATTGCATACAATTTGACGCTTAATTTTATGTTTTTTAATGCGTTTAAACGCTCAAAAGTTTTTCACTATTTTTGAAAAAAAAAAGCAGCCGTTTTTTGCCATCAAAAATTTCGATGCAAAAAATCTGTACAAAGGGGACAAGTTATATAGAAAATTAGACATACTTTTTTTGATACTAAATTAGTACAAAAAGTGACATGCTTGTCTGCCCGGGTAGTTGAAATAGAAGATTTACTGCATATGATGGAAAAAACAAAATTAGAATAGATTTCACAACGAATTTTCCCCTGCAACAAAACCATTCATTGACCTATTTGGTTGGTGTCCACAGTATAAAAGACTTCGGTAAGGCATTTCAGTGTATTGAAAACATGCATACAACATTTGACAGGGCAAATCAAGTTGTATCTAGGACACAAATGGAACATTTGAAACGTACTTCTAAATGAATTTCGGCTAATTTTACAATATAAGTATCATCGCTACATATTATATGAGACACCTATTAATAGTTTTTCATGCGTTATCTACAGTATAGTTTGTGGTTTCGACCATTGCAATCTACGAAAGCATGGAGCCTCTTAAACACTCCTTTCAACACGAATGGGACATCTGCAAACAACTTCCGTCACAGATATTAGCTGATTTTACTGTATCAGCGACAAAGTCATGTATAGTGGGGTCCATGTTTGCGATTTCTGCGTACACGGTTAGCGGTATTAAACAGCTCAATACACCATCGTATAAAGATGTGTGAGCCATCCTAAGCACATAAATGGAACATTTGGAACATGCTCCTGACCGAATCTTGGCGAGTTTTACTGCATAAAATCCAGGATTTTTGTGGTGATACACTAGTATTATCAAATTTTCTCAGACTCAATTTGAGTTATGGAAAATATGAAAACGCCATTCGATAGACCGCGTCAAGTTGTACTCGGAACACGAGTGGAACACTTGGAACATGCTCCTGACCGAATCTTGGCGAGTTTTAGTGGATGGATGCAAAATGACCTATGGTGAAAATCTAGTATTTTCTAATTTTCTTGGATTTGGTTTGAGCTATCGGGAATCGGAATATACCATTCGATAGAGCTCATCGAGTTGTACTCGGAACACCAGTGGAATGTGTGGAACATGTTCCTGGGCGAATCTTGGCGGGTTTTACTGCATAAAATCCAGGATTTTTGTGATGATACACTAGTATTTTTTAATTTTCTCAGACTCAGTTTGAGTTATCGAAAACCTGAACGCGCCATTCGATAGAGCGCGTCAAGTTGTACTTGGAAGACGAATGGAACACTTGGAACGTGCTCCTGAGCGAATCTTGGCGGGTTTTACTGCATAAAATCCAGGATTTTTGTGGTGATACACTAGTATTATCAAATTTTCTCAGACTCAGTTTGAGTTATGGAAAATCTGAACACGCCATTCGATAGAGCGCGTCAAGTTGTACTCGGAACACGAATGGAACACTAGGAACATGCTCCTGAGCGAATCTTGGCGGATTTTAGTGGATGGATGCAAAATCACCTATGGTGAAAATCTAGTATTTTCTGATTTTCGTGGGCGGTGTTTTAGCTATCGGGAATTGGAATACTCCATTCGATAGAGCTCATCGAGTTGTACTTGCAATACACCTTGGGACAGTTGGAACATGTTCCTGGGCGAATCTTGGCGGGATTTACTCGAATCTGGTGCTAACTTCACCTACGTGAAGATTTTATATATTAAATGTACTATTAGAATTTAATAATATACGAAATAATTTTAAAGCAACTTCTTCACAGTCGGTTTTATACATTTCAATTAATGATGGTAACATATGAATCGATCTATATTATTTGTTGCTAGCAAATTAGCAAGACATAGGCGAATATAGTTCGGTTTTTCAACATCAATTTTGACTGTACCATGAGAATGATCATATGATTCAAATTCATTATCATCATCAATTGATGCATCATGAACAACAATTCCATTTTTTGAAGATACTGGTTTTTCATTTAAACCTATAATAGTTTCTATAAAAGGATAAAAATTTAATTCTATTTGTTTATTTATTTATGAACTATTATTGATCATCCATTTTTTTTAGGAAATAATAGATTTAATACAATCTCAATATAAATAATTAAATAGAATTAGTTATATACATATATTATGAAAAGTATTGTGCATTTCAAAATAGAGTGTACTTCATTGTTTTTTGAATAATTCGAGAATGCAAGTAGCTAAAGACTTGCGGTTTTGATCAGTCGAAAGAGGAGACTAGAGCACATCTTTTCCTCCGATAATGTATAAAAGAAAATCCTTTTAAAATTAATTATTTTCGAAAAGCATATAAAAGAAGACATGAAAATGACTTGCCATCTCGATAAAATTTTGATTTAGATAGAGAAACTTCAAGTCTATCGTTCAAGATACAATGCAAATTGATTCTCATATTACATTTTAACGTTAAGCAAACTGAATCATGTATTTACACAAGCAGAAAATAGGGATCTTTGCTAATTTTTTACTAAATTTTTTCACTCTTTATCATAGCACCTTGACATTTCGATGAAAATGTAATCAAAAATAAAAAAGCGCATTACATCTTGAACCATAGATTTGAAGTCTCCCTATCTAAATTAAAGGCCAAAATCAAAAATTTTATCGAGATGGCAAGTCATTTTCAGGTCTTCTTTTATATGCTTTTCCAAAATAATTATTTTTAAAAGGATTTTCTTTTACACATTATCGGAGAAAAAGACGTGCCCCAGTCTCCTCTTTCGACTGATTAAAACTGCAAGTCTTTAGCTACTTGCATTCTCGAATTATTCAAAAAGCAGTGGGGCACATTCTATTCTGAAATAGTCAACAAATAGGGTATGGGTGTGGGTGTACGTGCCAGTATGAAACAGACGAAGACATCCACACCCATCCATGCCCTCAGTAGATACGTATGCTGATTTGATGATAAAGAGTAATATTCAATTTTAAGCAGTTTGCCTTGAAATATGTTTTATTTTCCTAATGGGACCCTAAGGTAATAATTTCTTTGACAATAAATTATACAGGTAAATGAAAAAGTTAAAAATATGATTCAAAGCAAACGATGGTCGAAAAAAAGAAGAACTTACGTTAACCTAATGTCATTATCGATAAAAACTTAGTTTATATCACTTGGTGAAAAAGTAAAATTTGTTTAAAATTCATCATTTGTTTTCATTTAGTTAGTATCTTACGGTCTATTTAAAGCATAATCAGAGTTAACAAACGAAAATGTGATAAAGATATTGGATCCTTTACGTGTAGGAAATCGCACTCGAAGACCACTCGTAATAGAAGACCGCTGTTAAAAGTTTGTTTGCAAAACGCTTTTGAAGGCCCAATGTGTTTTATCGTGAGAGGAGAGGGTTAAGTTTTACATATTCAGCTATACTTTAAAAAAAAAACAAAGATATTTTCTTAAGAAAATGATGAAATCGTCAAATCTTACGATGTCCTGCCACCATCTCACCGCCACAATGTTTAGCACCACCTTGCAGGAAAACGGTGTAACAACGCGACTCGTCTACCTCTCTCTCAATTTTATTAGTTACTCATCATTATGCAGCTTTTTATTAAACTAAAAAAGAACTATTGTAATCCGATGTTTGTTGGAATATTGTTCTAGAAATTGTAATTTAATAGTAAAAAAAGAGAAAGTGATTTTAGATAGGGCTACTTTGAACTAACTGTTAGAAAACAGTACAATAACCTCTATGATTCAGAAAAAATTTCTTATAATATCACGATGAAAGATAATCTGTTCTCTGCAATAATTTAAAAAAATTGCCAAACAAAATAGACTTAAACAGTGTTTTTTTTTCATTTTTTTAGACGAGGGAAGAATGTGATTAGTCTTGTCTTCTCGACGCCACCACTAAAAAAAGAGCTAAAAGTTCATTTGCAACAATTCAATGAGATCAATAGAACGTCTAGTACCGTTAACACAGTAATCAGTATGAGAATGTCACAAAATTACAGTTGTACTCAAATTAATGATTTAAGTTTTCATATGATGTTCATAAAAAGGCTTGCAAGTAATTATATGCACATAATCTCACCATTAGTTTTTATATTGTAGATGATAAATTAAAAATGTACAAGCAAAAAAAAACCAAGTGTTCGAATATGCAAGGACAGAAAATCCATATCGAAAATATTAAATTATCTTTATCAACAATGCAGTGAAAACAATTGAATATCGTAACAATAATTATGTTTTTAACTATGAATCGATCTGTACGTACATAACATCTATCTTTTACTTTTCTTATAAAGACTATAAGCATTCAATTAAATAATTAATATTAACTTCGACAAATGTTAATATTAACTTTAATATTTTAGACTAAAAAATATTATTGATTAAAAATAATATTTATTCGATTTATCGAATTCAACGCTTATTATCTTTATGTAAGTAAGATGAAGGAAAATTTTCGAATTCCTCATCTATAAAATTAAATTCAACATTAAAGACACTTTTTCATTCTAAACAATACAAAGAGGCTCTTGAACTTTTCGATCAAAAATTTGAACTATGTACAGATGTTACAATTAATATGGCAATAAAAGCATGTGTTATATCAAAAGATTACAAAGATGGTATTAATATTCACCAAAAGCTTTCATCAAATTCAGTTAATAATTCTTATATTCAAGCATCATTAATTCAGTTTTATAGTGAATGATTTATTTTATTAATCACAGTATTACTGTATAATAAAGAATATATCTCTCTGGTGGAAATAAGTGGTACACCTTTTTTTTTCGATTGTTTCTTCATACTATTATCATTGAATCCCAAATTTATACCACAGATACATCTTTAATTACTTAACATACCCAAAAAATTTCAGCCTTATAAAATGAGAATATGTTGAGAAAAGTAAAAAAAAAATGTCTCATGTATTCATGTATCCATATAAGGATAATTTGCTGTTTTCTTGCTAAATTATGTTCTTTTCCCTTTTCAGTAACATTAACTTTTGACGCATAAATTAGGTTGCCACCGTTTTGTTTGCACTCTTACGGACGTTTTGGAGAGATTCTTTCGTAAAACACTTAGAAGAAACTTGTGGAAATGGATTCATTCATCGAAGGTTAATGTTATTGAAAACAGAAGAAAAAAACGAAATTTAGCAAGAAAATAGCAAATTATCTTTAATATTCGTATCCTTTGATATTAATAATTTTGATCGGATGTATGAGTTTATCTTGAACATACTATTACAATCAGATAAATATAGAGTTATTGTGACAAAAATGAATAAAGTAAGCCACAATCGATTAATCTTATACTTGAACGAATATTTTTCTGAATTCGATTCAATTAAGGAAAAAAAATTAATTAATAGTGGTGAAAATCAATTTGAAAAGAGTTCAATATTCTATCTGTGTGAATCTTTGTATATTGTTTCATTGACGAAAAACAAGCATCATAACATTTTAGTTTGACTACAAGAATATCAGTCATTACCATGCACATCAGTTGATAAATTTACAACTTGTTTATATGTTGCTCGATTGTTTAAAATACTCATAACATACAAGTGTATAACAAGTTTTAAAATTTATGTCTGTAAAAACTCTCTCTTAGTTATTATGCTATATCTAATGCAAGAAAATTTCAAAATCTAGAAAAAGGATATGGGCAACAGGAAAAAAAGCGAGAAAAACTCATAGCTCGATGATTTCAATTTTTTAATATACATACATAATTACCCTTGAGTCAATTATTCTTTTTCAATTGTTTAAATAATCTAGATGATATATAATTACTGATGAAAATGCAATATAATATAATTATATGGGTAGAAACTTTTCACTCTTAGTTCATGCGGCCATCATCAGCTTTTTATAACACATCATTGATGACCTTGACCTAACTATTGATTTTAGAAACAAACTACAAGAATAAATGAGTCGATAGATAATAATTTTCTCTTAATGGTTGATAGAAATGTTTGATTATTAATTTGGCAAAATAGGATTCTTCCTTCACTATATAGTTGTACTGTTATACATTGTTAGCTGATGTTGAATATGAAGAACTGTTTTCAAAATATTGTCTTTGAACATATATTGAAATTCTAGTGACAATTTCAAATTGTTAATTATAAATAGTCAATGTAGAGGTACTTTTTTTCTACAACATAATTATTTTTCGCTCAAAATTGATTTATTACAAATATTTTAAAATGAAAAGTTATGCATGCAAAATGTCCAGAACAACTAAAACAAAGGAAAATGATTATAAAAATTTCAAATTTTTCATTTAACAGTTATTCATGCAGATAAAGCCTCATATAATTATTTGTTGAATATAATTCATTCGATTCTCTTAAACAAAATGTTCAATATTACGATTTGAATTTCAATCTCTTTTGTATTAACATGAACTTTTATAGAACAATTTTTAAAAACAATTCATATTGTTCTTTGTCTTACTATGTTGATTAATCTGTATTTGAAAGCATTTTGATTTAAAATCAAATGAGTATCAATAGAAATTTAATGAAATAAAATGATAAAGTTATATTTGAAAATGATTGATTTTGTCTATTTTACTGATGTATTGTAAATAATAAATTATTATTTATTTTTTCACGTTGTAATACATGTTTCTTCGATATTTAATAATGCAAATCAAATTTAATAAGCAAAGAAAAAAACTCAAGATGGACACATTGAAAAAATAGATAAAAGTTTTACTAGATGGAAAAAAAATTTGTGTACGAAAACAATGAATTTCTTGTTTGGTTGTATCTAGTTCATATTCTTATTTTAATTCATGTATAATAACCACTAAAATCAAGTGATGTAGATTTTGTTTGTATGATTACCATATTTGGATCTGGTAATTGACGAATTCGTCGATAAGATTCTTTTGGATTATTATTACCACCAAGTTGATATCGATCACGAATAAGAAATTTTTGTGTATTATCTAAACCAGTAAATTTTTGAGAATTTTTATTTGCTTTCGATCGATTATTAAGATGATTATTGTGAATATTTTGAATATTTTCTTGTTGTTGATTTTCATTATTAATTTTCTTTAATGCATGTTCACAAGATAAATGATGAGCACGTAGAACATGACCATTATCAAATGATTTTAAACATGTTGGAAAACCAATACATGGATAACGCATGATTTATAAAGATTTTTTTTGATTTTTTTTTAAATATTCTCAGTTTGTGTGCGTTGCCAGACACTTTTGATTTTGAAGAAGTATGAGAAAAGAAAAAAAAAAAACATTAACTCCTTCAAGAACACTGTTAAAAAGCTTTTTTTCTTATTGAAGAACGAAAGACAACGTATTTTATTATTAAATATGTAATTTATAAAAAAAACAGGGGCATGCACATTGACCGACAGAAAAAATACGAAAAGATCGTACTGTAAAGAATAATAAACATGAAGATAACCTTTATGTCAACACGTCGCGATAATAGAAGAGAATAAATGCATTACATTTATCTTTTTCTCTTTCTTTCGCTATTTTACTACGATGAGGTCGGCCATAGTTGTTACTTTAGAATATGCACAAGCATTTTTGTTTCTTGTTTATTATTGGATTAAAGCATTACTACGTACTTTATTTGTGCAAAACGTGCCAAAAAATGTTCGAGGTGAAATTATTCTTGTAACTGGAGCCGGTTTGTTAAACTAAAAAAATTTTTTTTTTTTTTTTATGATTTTTATTTTTCTTTATTTTTAAAGGCTCTGGACTTGGTCGAGGTACAGCTAAACGACTTGCATCACTTGGTGCAACAGTAGTTCTATGGGATGTTAATGAAAGAGGAAATGAAGAAACAAAACAACAAATACTTAATGAGTGGCCTGATGCGAAAGTTTACTCAATGAAAGTTGATTTATGTAATCGAGAAGATATTTATCGAGTTGCTCAACAAGTCAGAATAAAATTTCTTTTTCTTTTTTTTTGTTTTATTTCTTATCATTTGTTTATATGTTTATTAGGTCAGAGATCAAGTTGGAGATGTAACAATAGTAATTAATAATGCTGGTGTAGTGAGTGGAAAACCATTGTTGGATCTTGATGATGCATCGATTCAACGTACATTTGATGTTAATATTATTGCTCATTTTTGGGTAAGTTTTTATCTATGAAATACAGTTTTAGAAGTTCGAAGTCTTGACGACATTCAGTTTCAATATAGAAAAAGAATTATCTTAAATGATATCATTTCAAAGAAAACTGTAGATATCTATTAAACAAAAATATTAAAAAAACTCATACGTCTAATGTTCATCTAAGATATCTTGTAGGTCATTATTTTCTACCATTCTTGCATGGGAATGTCGCCAAATGACAAGTTCACTCGTTGTACAAACAAAGTTTTTAATGAGATAGTTTCATTGAAAAATATCAAATTCCTATAATATCTATGAGTATCAAATAGAAATATTTAAAAGTTTGTTGTTCTGAAAAAATTTACACACTAATTGGAATAACCATAGCTGAATAAGAAAGTTTCATGAGTATGAATAGTGGTGTAGATAGGTAAGTGCTAGAGAAGACTCAGCTTCTTGAAAGGCTTTGAGTCATTCTTGTCTCCTACTAGTGGTTGACTTTCGCTTAAACAAGAACTTAAGACTCTTGCAGAGCTATTACCAGAGAGCCTTCAACATCCTTCTACAGACAAGATTCGAAGACTGAAAAAGCCTACAACTTTTTTCTTATTATATCGTCAAGTACGACTTATTTTATGTTTTCTCTCGTCCCACCAGAGACTACCTAATGAATTAAGACTAGAGAGGTACAAGACTAAGTTTTTTTGACTTCAATCTAGAGAAACCTATACTCTTTTAGATTATCTTTCTTGAATGATATTCTGGTTTGTATAATTTATCCTGTATAATTCACTTAAAATCATAAAATATTTTATTATAAACTTGAATTCGATTCCAAGAGATATTTTCCGTCATCATAGTGTCGATAAACGTTTATTCTCTGGTTCTAAGTATCTCTAGTTAAGATTCATCACAAAATTAAATTATTATTTGGCGAGTTTCTTTCATCAATCTGCATATGAACAATGGTTTTTTTTCCTGTTAAGATTTATAATTTATAGAATACTTTTCACTTAGGTTCTTAAATCATTTCTGGGTCCAATGTTAGCTTCAAATCGTGGCCATATTGTTACCATTGCTTCTGGTGCTGGTATATTCGGTAAGTTTATTCTATATAAATTTTTGTCTCTTATGAAATAAAATCTAAAGGTGTCGGTAAATTAACTGATTATTGTTCGTCAAAATATGCTGCTATTGGTTTACATGATTCATTAACAGCAGAATTAAAACAACAGAAAAAAGATGGAGTTCATACAACAGTTATTTGTCCAGTATTTATTAACACAGGAATGTTTCATGGTGTTAGGGCATCGTAAGAAAATTTCTTTTTTTTTTTCTTTCAAAATAAACTATGTGAATACTTTTTTTTTATAATTAGGGCTGCTAGTGTTGAAGTACTTGATGAAAATTATGTTTGTGATTCTATTGTTGATGCTATACGAAAAAATAAACGTCTTGTTATGTTACCACCACATACAACTTTATTTTATATTCTTAAAGGGTAGAGAATAAATGTTTTTATTTTTGTTTTGTTTTGTTTTTATAAGTATTTTGATATATTTTAGATTATTGCCTGATGAATGTCTTGATAGATTTATGAATTTTTTTGGTTTATCAACTGCAATGGATACATTTGTTGGTCGAAAATAAGAAACTAAAAATGATCAACTAGAATTGAGACATTTGAATTTGTTACATGATTAATTCCATTCATTATCAATGATTTATTATGCTGTTGATAATTTATTTTGCTATCTAATACATAAAAGAATAGGTTTCTTTTTTTTTTTCAAATAAATTTTAAGCAAAGTATTTATACCTTGATTAGCACCATGTAGAAGAAGAGATAATTTTTGAGCATCATTTCCAGCTGAATGTGGTATAATTAATTCTACTGGTTTTTGAAATTGAATTCCATGTGGACCACAGATAACAATAGGACTTAATAATTTACCATGAAATTTTTCATTATTTGAATCATCTTGATGAACTTGAAAATAAATTTCTTGTTGAACACCTTCAGGTATTGCACCCATTGGTATAAATAATGATACACCTAGAAAAATTAGACTTGTTTTTAATCAAAAGACAACTAAAATGAAATAAAACCTGTTAAAGGACAAGAAAGTTTTCCACCGTAATAATCTATAACACCACGTGCACTACCAATAACATTAGATCCATCTTGTATTGAATATGATCTTTAATAGGAAGCATATTTTTAAATCAAATAAGAAAATTTTTCATGTACCTGGTTTCACCAACTTCTTTAATAGTTTTATCTTTGAAACTCAATGTTGATGATCCAGATGAAGACGAATGTATAGTTTGTGGTTGATTAAGTAAAATTCGATTATCAGGAGTGTAAACACGTGGTTTTTGTAATGAAGATGTAGAGAAATATGGAGACTTTGAATCATCTGATGAAAATGTACTACTATTTAATTTATGGCGATGTTTTTTACTTGAACACATTTTTTGTTTTAATAATGCTTCAGTAGCAAATTTTTCATCGGAATTAATCGATGGTATTTGTTTAATATGACATCCATTTTCTACAGATATATTATGTGTGGAATCAACTTTATTCAACTGATTATTTGATAAGATTTTTGGACAAGGTGTTGTCGATCTAAATCAAGAAAAAAGAAAGCTCTTAGTAAAATACTTGTAAGATGGAACATGATGTAGTTACTATCACTAATCATAGAGGAATTGTATTATTCAACCTATTTGGGTTGTTCATACATGATCTTTAATCATATATCAACAATGTCTGTAAAGTCTCTAATATGCCATGGCTAGGATATATGTTATGTCTATGACGGTCCGTTGACCCCGTCTGTCATGCTCGGCGTCCTGATCGAATTTTCATCATGCTTATGAAATACTCGAGTAACTTGAGCAAGAAAGTCATATCATATTGTACATTTTGAGACCTTTTGACAAACTCAAATACTTGAACTTGTTGCTTCATCGCTTAACATTCTTATTCGTGCGCTTGAATTCCTGTTCAAATGAATGTAAGAGTAGTCTTAAAAACGGGATGTGAATGTGGGTTCTAGTCTTCTCTTCATGCACATTCATAATCTAGTATTGTTTTCTTAAGTTTTACATTTAAAATAGTTCGACTCATAATAAAGATTAACATGTTAAGTAACGAAACCCTGTAGCAAATAGACCAAAAAGGAGACCTACACGTGCAGTAGATTCCGTCTATCTCAATGGCAAGGAGTATTCTTTCATCTTGAGAAGAAAGACATTGATTATTCTATTCAAATTGATTGTTTCAAGTGTACTCATTCGTATGATTAATATGAGTTCAACATACGAGCGGCTGTGAGTTTGCACATAATTCATGTAAATATTGAAGTGCTCATCTATGTAACGTAAGTCATGTGATATGGACACATCTGGAAATCTGTACATATTAAACACATGATAAAAGAAGTTTAACTTCAAAAAAAATTACTTTGTTTGAATCGTTTCAAGATACGATTCTTCTTTCAGAAAGCAAAATAATGAAATATAGAATTACTTAAAGTATATTAATTTTTTTTTAATTTCTACTCAATACTATGGATATTTCAAAGACTTATTACAAGGCATATATATGTCGCTCATATTAAATCATAGAGACAAACTAGTTAGATCAATGATAAGTAATACACATCAGTTCATTCGAACTGTTCTGAAACGAGAAACGACTAAATGTGGTTTTTTTGCTGAAAGGATTAAATTACCTATTCCATGTAGCGTATAAATTAACTGTTGAATTTTTATCAGTCATTGTTGATTTATCATTTGAATTTTTTCTAATGGATCCATCATTATTATTTAAATTAATTCGTTCATTAAAATTTATTGTTGAATATTTTGATGGAATAAATGATTGTCTTGATGAAATTTGATTTGAAGAAAAGCAAAACATCAAAATACATTATAACAATATTATAAAAAAAATCTTACTTTGCTTTAAAAGAATTTGTAGAAATAAATTTTATTTCATTTTCAATATAATTTTTTTCATATTGATTGAACGATGTATTCAGATTCTAAAAAAAAAAAAATTCTTAAATTACTTCGAAAATTAATTTGAAGAAATCGATTTACAATATTAAATTTATCTGTTGAAAATAAATGATCATTATTATTTGTTTTTGAATTTATGAATGATCGTTGATTAAGAAATGAACCATTTGAATATAATATATCAGATTGATATGGATGTTGTTCATTATCTGTTGTAGGCATATCAATAAGTGTATGGCTATTATTTGGTAATGATATTGTAGAAGTTTGCATAAATATACTATCATCTTCTTCATCATCATTACTGAGATGATGAGGTAAATCATTTGAATATGTTTTAGAAAATTTCTCTTGTTGAAACATAATAGGATCTGATGCAACTCTTTGTAAACAATTTTTTTCTTTTTTATTTATTATATTTAAATCTAAAGTTGATTGATCTTGAAATGAAACATCATCTGAATAACTTAATCTTGTTGAAATAAAATATTCATCTGATTTTAATAAATCTTTTTCAATAAAACGTTCATTACTCATCCATATAGATTCTTCTTGTTGAAATTCAATTTGAGATTTTAATTTTTCATACCAATTTATTGATGAATCTAGATTAATAATTGATGTAAATAAATAAGAATAAAAATATTCAAGACGTTCAGCATTTTCAAATAAACGTCGAGATGATTTTTGATAAAGTTTTCCATGTTCATTACGAATTTGTTTAATTATACGACGATTAGAAACTTTGAAATAAATAACAATTGGATAACATTCAGCATAATTTAATTGTTCAATAGCTGATGGAGTTATGTCTAATAGACAATGACGATTCTAAGAAGATTCAATTAATTATTATTTTTATCATCAAAAAAAGATATTCTTTCGAATAAATATTAAGCAAATACATTTATTTTCAACAAACTATTAATAAATAAAATACTAATCGAAAGTTCATTTCTGTATTACAAGATAGAAAATATGTTCTCAAATGTACCACTGAAAATATATGTTTATAAAATAGTGTACACAGAACATTAGTAGAATATATCCTTAGACAACATAAAAAATAAACTAGATCTGCTTCAATTTCATTGAAATAGAAATCCCAGCATCTAATGTCCGACTGGTTCGGTTGTTCTAAACTGATTGAAAAAAATTTTATTGATATGCCATTTTTTTCTGAACAAAATATGTTGAGAGCAAGTTTCAGTACTCTTATCAAAAATAATCAAATACTTGTATTTTGAAAAATACTAAATTGGTCTACATTGTTTTATTTCATTAATTGAATTATATTTCATTTTTGAAAAATGCACGTTTAAAACTGTTAGTGAAGCTAAACTTATTAACTAATTTCATTAATGTTTTCTTAGAGATCGTATTTAGGTTTGAACCATCTTTCGACGAAAAATATTGAATTTCTCTACAAAATTCGAATGAAAAATTCAAAATTTGGGGTTTAGCAATTAACCATCGGTTAAATAGGCTCTATGGTTCGTTCTATACAGGTAACCATTACATATTCATCTTTAAGGTAACTTAACAGGCATAAATGACAATAACTATTAACAGATTGAAGATGATTCAACAAATCGGTCGGATCAGATCGATTACAAATATGCTTTCCGATGTTCTGAAAACTACAAATCCAAACAATTTTTTCTTTCTTAAGCATGGCCTCTGTAAAAAAATCGATCAGTTTTCGTCAGGCGTGCGAAAATTAAGATCAATATATGGGATAATATCTGAGGTTTGATTTTTCACATAGAATATGATTTTTTATTTAGCGACTCATTTTTTGTCAAATTTTTTGATGATTTTTCATCGTTTACTTCTTAGAAAATTGCAGCTTTTTAGACATCATGGACATTTTTTCTCGACTTATGGTTTTTTTGGTTGCGCATCACAGAATTATAGAAGGTACTTCAGTTTAGCTTGTTGATTCTTTTTGTTTGAAAGAGCATATTAAAACTACAGTGTTGGACATAGTCAGTATTGTTAATTAAGCATCGGTATTATTATCTAAAAAATGAACTTCTATAAACCAATAACCGTTTTTTAAGAGTTTTTGGAGATACCGAATTTGTGATCCGTTTCCTTTGTATCAGCAATAAGAATTAATAAAATCAGCTCTGCCAGGAATATATAAAGTGAGAGTTCACAAAGAATTTCGAATAGCCTGATGAGCTGTTTTTAACCATCGTTTAATGAAAATCACTTGAAAATGTCATGTGATCTGAATGTACTAGTTCCAAGATCGATTTTTGACAAGAGAGATGCTTTAAACTTCGATTTGCTATAAAGTTGACTTTCTAATATTATATTCGAGTTCATATTCTAATCATAACAAAGTTGCAACAATCATTTGATATCTTGTTTATGCAATCATTTCTTTTAAATGATACTTACTTTTTGAATAACATTTTTAATACTTTGTAATTTAATAATATTAGCAAGTGCTTTTGTGGATGATTCCATATAAGTTTCTGAAGATAAATTGTATTATTAATGAATTGCAAGCTCTTGAACAAATACAATATTGTTCATTTGACTTACCAGGTAATTCAAATTTATCAGGATACTGTTCAAGTAACCTATCTCGTGCAATATCAGCCAAAGGACCCAAAAGAACTACTGGTCTAATAATTGTGACTAAAATATATTCATATACCAACCAAAAAAACAAAATATATCAAAAAATAATTTTACTTGGCTTAAGTCTAACTCGTTCATAAGTAGAAAATTTAGAATTGATCATGGCTAAAAAGTTAAAAATTAACATTGAATGTATTATTTATCGTATAGTCTGATATTTCAAAAAAAAAATGAACGACTTACGTTTCCAACAAGTAACTTTATCTATAAATGAATAGAATAATTTAGATTTAATGAAAAAAAAAAAAAAACTCATGAAATTATCAACATACTCAATATCGAGTCTTCTTTAAAATAATTTGATGATAAAACCGATCGTGATCGTTTATCACTAAATTTTGTTCGTAGTTTTCTTTTCAATGATGATTGCTTTGATTTAATTAATTCTTCAAGATTCGGTACAACATCAACTAATTGTTCCGCTCTATTAAGAAAGTTTCAAATTATACAAACATAAACCTATTCAAAAATATTTACCGAGATTGATTAGGTATAGCTCCAGTTTGTTTATTTTCCGATGAAAATTTATTTAATTTAGTTGCAACCCAATAACCAACTTGACCATTATAAAGTGTATCTGTTACATGAAAAATATCGTTAATACGTATTGACAATTCTTCAACATTTGATGAATTATAAGCAAAATGAGTACTAAAAAAAAAAATTTCGATAAAAATGATTTTTTTTCTTTTGTTTGTTAAAATGATTCTTACCGAATATAAAATGAATCACCACCGATATCACTTAATAATTGTTCATATTCTATTTCAAAAAAAAAATAATAATAAAAATACAGTTTTTGCAATAGACAATAACAAACCATCCTGTAAATTTGAAACAATCATATTCACTTGAGATGTTTTCATATTCATTAAACATAAAACAGCTTCTTCACGTGTTAAACTAGTAAAATCAATATTATTCACCTAAAATGAGAAAAATCACTCATGTAAATATTGTTTATGTCCCATCGCAAAGGACGAACCCATTCAGTCGCAGCTCAGATAGAACATTTTTTTACGTCTATGCTCGACTTATGATAGAAACACATTTCAAATGAAATTTTAAAAAACAATCTCAATCGATCTCAGACATGTCATTAATACATGGTTAGGATGATCCTTGGCAAACGTATCGAATTATTATTATTACACATAAACAACTGAAATTAGATTTAAACAAGTGAATCAATGTTCAGAAGTCATGTATATACACTATTGATCTACAAACAAACAAGCTCGAAATGATTTCTCGTCCAATAGAAAGTATGTTTGAAGACTAACTTAATCGTTTCAATTTATCATGAGCAACAACATTTACTTTCGAAAACTAGAACATTATCTATCAATTTTTTTTTCTGATAATCAGTGGTTATAAAGTAAAAAGACTATGTTATTATCTTGCATTGAACGTGGCGAATATCAGAAAGTAGTTTGTATGTTTTTGAATGAACGATCTTAACACGTCGGATGATTTGATAAATATATCTCTGTAATTGCTCAAAAATCAATTATATTCTGTTCAGGAATTGATTGAAATTTATTAGTAATTTAACGGGTACAGTGTCATCTCATCTTAATATGATTTCAAATACAAACGTGTTCAGACGAATTTATTTCTTTTTTCTTTCCAAACCGTACTCTATCGCTTTTTCGATGTAGAACATGTCCGCACATTGTTGAAAAATAATCAAACCGCAGTTGTTTTGAGCCTGAAGTTTATATAGGTAATAAACAATATACTTTAAATTCATCGATTTAGAGAACCATGTATAAGGCTTTGAAAAACTTCTCAAACTCGTTTTATATAAAAAAAAAAAAAGAAATATTGCTGTATTAGTATTGATATCTATGCATCATACACGTATTTTGCTATTCATAAAAAGCATTTACTTTGCTAAGTTTTATATATGTATTAAAATAAAGAAATATATTTTCAATTATTTGAGATACACTGACAAATAATCAGAAAGTTCAAGTTTCACTTCACAAATAAAATTTCTTGTTTTAAAAGGTCATACTATATTAAACATGTATGACAATTTATGTCGAATAACAGTCCGTCACTCAACACAACATCTGAATTGAATTGTCATTTTAAAAATAAGTTTTCAGACACGAATGATGAATATCACTGTCAATACTGTCATCATTAAAAATATGAAAAGCCAAATGATGAAAGACAGTTGAATCATAACTGAGTAAATAGCAGACATTAGTCGTATGTCAAATATACAGTGTATTATATTTGATATGACTGATTGTATATGATTACAGTCTATCCTATATAGATCTCACATTAGTTAACATCGATTCAGCACTGTATCGGTCACCTGTAGAAAACATAATCAACATTTGATTATTCGCTTTCAAATAGATGAAATTAGAAAATCATAGGACACTATAGTCTTATCATTGTAAACTATCACTATATAATTTAATATATATTGAATGATAGTTAACCTTGCAAAAAATAAAACTTAGCTCGATTTTTTTTATTTTTAATTAGTGAATATCTGATATTCTAATAACATCTTTTTATATTTCTACACATAATTATTTCTAATGTAACACAGCTGACGATATCTGTGAATAGAGAACTAAATGAACTATACTTAGACACCGATATTAATACAACAATATTTTTCACTGTTTTGACATAAAACCACCAATTGAAGAATCTTTTGAATACTCTACATAAAGTACTCGTTTATAATATAAATGAGCCCTATCGAATCTAAATCGAACTTCTTGTGAAACATGATTCAAAAGATTATGTCAAAGTATAGGAGTACAATTGTGGACCCCTTTCGACGATAGATCGTGACAGGTGTAGTTGATTGATTGAACTATTTCTTTATTGCATTTTTAAAGGATTAAATGAAAGGATGGTGAAGAAATGTGTCCCGAAATAGATAGAATAAAACCATCTTTCTTTGATTAGCAACATCAACTACATCGTGTTTTACATTTCAATCTCATAAGGATTGTGCTAACTGTTTGTTTTTGTTCTTTAATTAATTCAATCAAAGATCGTTGTTATAAGACTAATAAGTATTTTCATAGTCTTAGAATCAATACTTATCGTTTGGAATGATGGATGAGTAATTATCTAATCTTATAGAATAGTCATAAATGTGATACAAAAAAAGACTTACGCTAAAAATTTTATCAGCAATAAATAATCCTGCTTTATATGCAATACTATTTGATTGTATTTCACAAATAAATAAACCATATTTATTACCACCAGCTAATCGAATACCAATACTTGATGTATCTGTAAAAAATGATACGTATCTTGTTCCATTACTAAATGAAAACAAAAAAAAATAAAAAGTTAAATCTAAAAGTTTCTTTCATTACTGTGGTCGAATAATATTATGATGATTATTTGTTAATTGTTCAAATATATGTTGATTATAATCTGAATGTAATTGTTTATATGATGATGTTAATTCTTGATGATTATGTATTTTATTTGGTATAGTATAAAGAATAAGTCGTTCTTTTGTTTTATCAATTAATTTTTGTGCTTCTTGTAATGTTAAACGATCAACTGGTATTTCATTAATCTAGAAATATTTTTTTTTTTTCATTCAAATATTTTCTTTTTTTCATTCGATAATTTTTAATTTTACTTTAATAACTTCATCATCTTCTTGAATACTTGTAAATATTTCATTATTTTTAAAATGAATTTTTTTAATAAAATATCGACAATCAAGTGTAATACCAAATTTTTCATCTTTACGTGTTTTATTTAATATACATTTTATTGGTAATACATTATCCGATTGAATTATTGGATGTTTTTGTCGTTGAATAATCTATATTAAGTTAAACAAAAAATATATGAATTCAAAGACAAAAAAAGAAAAAAATTAATCTACCAAATTAACAAAATCTGTTGATTCACGAATTAATTTTAATGCTATATATTCCATATAACGTACAACTGGATGACCATTGACATTTATAATACGATCATTAGGTCTAAATAAGTCTTGAAAAAATATTTCCATGTATTAATAAAAAAACTTACAAAAGTTTGCCATCAGCTGGTCCATTTTTAATTATATCCGTTATGATTAATGATTGATTATCAATGTCATCATTGCCACCATTTATTGCAATACCAAAACCATGTAATGGTGACTAGAAATAAAATGACTATTATTATTAAAAAAAAATGAAATTAATTCATTCATGTTATCAAATTGATCATCTACTTTTTTTTTTTTTGTTAATAAAACTGATTTATAAAGATAATAAAAAACTAAAAACTTTAACTTACTCTTGTTAACGTAACTTGAATACAATCAGTTGTATCTTCATCATCATTCATATTGTTTTTATTTTCGATCTATGAAAATAAGCATAAATAAAAAATGTGTGAAGGGATGATTGAACAAATATATTGAGAACAAACAAACAGCACGTACTACATTACTTTACACGTTCGAAACGAAGACATGCTCAAATATCGATTACAATAAGAACTAACAAATATTACAAGAAAAAAAAACGAATATTGATCTTATTCATCCTCCTCACAAACACTTCCTATAATCTCTTTTCATCTATTGAAAAAAAAAGAAAATCTAATTTTATCATGTCAAACAATAGAATTTAAATGAAATTATGAACTTCATCTAGGATGATATTATCGCAATGTTCACCAGTATACCAAAAAAAACAAATACTTTTCTAATTAACATGATTTATTTATTCTTTTACAAAGTCAAATTTTCTTCTATCAACTTACCGAGGACATTGAAGAATGTTTGTAAATTTTAATAAACGAAATATCTACCAATTGATCAGTGTTCTCAATGAATGATTCTTTTGTTAGTCAAGCTCAACATATATGAGAACGAAAAAGAAGACTCGAAACAATAATGCGCTCAGTTCATGTCGTATTGTAGTTAACGAAAGGACATTTCGTATAGAAAGAGAAAAAAAGATATATTGATAATCGATTGAACGGAAGAGGAAAAGTTCATCTTTTTCTTTTAACCATTAATTTCGAGAAGTGAGAATAAGTAATCATTTTTTTTTCTCTTATTTTTTTTATACGCTTGTCTATCGTTCAACGGTCATCATTTCTTTTTTAGTTTTTACTATAGATGACCGAGCATATTCGATTTGATGATTAGGTTAATGATGATGTTGATTTCAATAAAACAAGACAACCAATATTCACTTACACTATGATGATTCGATTTTAAGTATAAAAAATAATCCATAAGCTTTGCAGGAATGTTTACAAGATTTTTTTAGGAATGATTGAGAGTTTTGAAGAAGGAATCAACATAGAAAAAAAGATTATTTTTGATTTGTAAAAACTTTTCAATTTTTGTCCTCCTCTATGTATTGAAATGTATTTCGGGAAGATCAATTAATTTCATTCCACTCGTGTGAACGTCCTTGACTATTTGTTTCTTTTGAAGAACATAGCATTGTTCATATTCTATTGAATGGAATACAACAATAGAACTATTCAATACTTCTGTACACTTCTGCGATAAGAGAAAGACAAATGCTTAATAACAATATTTTCATATCTAATATCTTCTCATTAATACATCATTCGAAAACTAAAAATAAAGTATATGTCAACTTCTAATCTAAGATCCACGTTGGAAATAGTCGAAAGTTGAATCGTTCCAAAAGCTGGAACAGAAACACAATTATGACATTGAAATCGATCTTCAATTTCCGACTTTAATGAACTATGATGTAGTGATGATACTTCTTTTATACATAGTCTATTGATAAATGAAAGTTTGATTTGAATAAGTACAAACAATATTCTGTAGAATTTCTATTTATACTGATAACTAATGAATAAAAATCCTGGAATCTAACATTGATTTCAAGGTTAAAATTATGTTTGATTTATGGTTTTTTGCTCAATCTAAGTTTGAACTAGTTCAATTTTCAATCATAGTAGTGTTTGAGTCATAGATTGTATAGTGACATATACATTTGAAGTTCAGTATATCTCATTGATTTCTTTCATTGGACAAACATATATCGTATAGACACATTATAATTTAAATACAACTAATCGAATTTGATCTTGACAGTCGGTGATTTTTTTTATGATGATAAGATTATAAAAAAAGTGTCGTTCTTTTCAATGATATATTCACATGATAGATAGAAAACAATCTTTTTTCTTCTATCACAAAATGAGTTTTACTCATTCTTTGACAAAAATTCAACCATCATTAAGTGGGCAATTTTTGATAGGCATACGCACATCGTGTTTTCAAACACTCTAATGCACTAAATAACTAATTTTTAGAGATTTCCGTATGTCTTCTTTCGTATGAAGTGGTTTTCAGAGCTCTGAGTTACTTGAAAATAGATTTTATAGAAATTCTTAGTTTTTCAGAGACTAAAATGGTCTTTAAAATCCCTATTTCGGGTTCAAAAATCATTTCTGAAAAGGTTTTGAGTACGCTGATTTCAAATCTGACAATAGAAAACTTTTTCATCATCTTCCAACAGTTTTTTGAAAATTCAATCTCTATATTTCAGTAGATACTCACAAGAGCTCTGGCTAGAAAAAAGCGTATCATCACACCGTTTACTGCCCACCACCACTCCTTGGCTGTTTTTTTCCTTTAACTTCTAGGTCATTCTTCAAGTTTTTGCTATGTATAGGTTTGAGAAACTAAAATTGATGAAAAACAATAATCCAAAAAAAAATTCAAAATAATTAACTATTTATAAGCATACTGTGGAAGAGACTAGCATCCCAGGATTTAAAGTCTTAGCCTTATTTATATCCATACCATAATCGAATATCATCAATCTAGTTTATGATATTTGCAGATTCGTAATTTTACATCATTATTGATATAATATGTGAAAGTTCTTAGT
This sequence comes from Rotaria sp. Silwood1, assembly GCA_905250075.1. Lineage (NCBI taxonomy): Eukaryota > Metazoa > Rotifera > Eurotatoria > Philodinida > Philodinidae > Rotaria > Rotaria sp. Silwood1. The sequence goes on along the minus strand of CAJNOP010000034.1, from coordinate 1,160,436 downwards.
ACACTTTGACTGCATTTTGAAATCGAAAGATTTTATTGAATGAGTTTTTATCAAACGATCTTACTTGAGATTTACATTTGAACATATTATCTTGGATAACTGGAAGATTTCGTACAACCATTTTAGAAGCTAAATTACTTTTTGGATTTTAGTGCTATCTATGCATCGGTTCTATTATTGGTCTTCTTCACCCCTTCTCCTTCTTGAACACTTTCATCAATCTACATTGGTACGATCAATCTGTTGTGATCGCCCTTCAGCATTGTCGATTCTGAATTGAACACTGCTAAAACAAAAGCAGCGCATGAGTGAATTTACTAATCCTTATGTATTTAGAATATTGTCATGTTGATGTAATTTGGATTATTTCGAAGAAACGAAGGTGCATTAAACAGATGCGTATAAGTTTTTTGTAATTTTTCATTTATTTTGTTCTGTCGGAATGTAGTATTTTTTGTTTATATATATGCATATATTTGTTTCTCGGCTGATTCGATTTTGAAGTTTTAATTGTTAAATTAACTTTCAAAATTAATAAACAAATATCTGATAAACCTAAAAGTATTATTTGTTGATACTGAAAAAAAATAAATAATTTTCATACGTCAACACATAAAAATTAGCAAAATCGAATAAAATATTCAACGACATATCAAAGAATAACATGAAGGTGTTACTCATAAGTCTAGCACATTTGTTTTTGTTACTAGGTGGCTATCATTATGAGTGATACTAGTTAACAAAAGTATTCCGTCTAGTGAATAGAAGATTAATGAATTTTTATCGGCAAGTCCAAGTTAAGTCACAAATAGTGTAAAAATTTTCCAGTCAAGTCAAAACAATTTAAAAATGGCTTGGTTTGATTTTAATCTTAGTCATTTTTGGCTTGATTTGCTCATCTCTGTTGCAAACGATAATTGTCCATCATCAGTATGTGAAATTGAATGCATACATAAATAAAATATTAATAAATACCTTTACTAGCTTACGAATGCAATATGTGGATAATGCAACGTATATTAAATATAAAAAGGTTTCATTTATGAATAAACAGGTTCAAGTCATATACTTAAATTAGTTTGACTGCAAATTCGATTGAAAGCTAAAAGGAAAACAATCTCTGCATTCATTTATAAAACATATTGATCATGGACTATTACTGTCCAAAAGCTCGATACACTATTATTTACTTAGAATAATTATTTCATTATTATAAAAAAAGGTAATAAATATATGAATTACATAGCTTCTACGTGTACCGTAGCGTTCTGACAAACGACTTGGAGAACATGTATGCTTACACGCTTTTTTAGGTGAAATATTGACAGTCGCTGTGATCAATGTCTCTATTAAATGTAAAAGTTTTTTGATTATGGATGAGATAGTTTACAAACCCAATAGTATATATTTGTAGCTTCATATAGAAAAGTGACCAATCAAAACCGGGGACGGCAGGCATTGTGCAGGAAACAAACCACTGTACTTAAGTACATTTTTGTACTTAGTATCGGTGCTAAGTACAAATGTACTTAATCCTTTGGCGCCGGGTTGTTTTCCGAAAAAAATAAGATGTTTTTTCCTTTCAAAAAATATCTGGAACAAATTTTATTGTTATATAGAAGCATTTAGAAATGTTTCGGAGTATGATAATCTTCAAAACAATCTATCACACAAAGTCCAACGTCACACTGATAACGTGTATCAGTACGTTTTTTCTCTCATCTGCTTGTATGACTACCAACTATACAAGATCTTCGTGCAATTTTTTCTGTTGCTGTTGGTGGAACTAAAGATGGAAAATGACGTGCAGTAAAACGTATGGGATTATCTCCAATAGTCGGACGGTTAGTTGGATTTTCGGGCTGAACGTGTCTTTCAATCAGTTGTCGAATCAATTCATTTCAAAAATCGCCAAACTGAATAGTTTTTTATGCTTGACTGTGAATAGCATATATGCGTTCAATGTTGATTTATCCAGCAAGTGAAAGAAAAATTTCTTGTACCACTTGACGGCTTTTCGAACGCATTCTACAAAACTGATTTGCATGTTAGTTTTATCAACTGAGCCCATGTTTTCGTTGTAATGAACAATACACTCTGGTTTTTCAATTACTTTTTGAGTCTTCCAATCAGTTTTTCGCGTTTGTACCATCCTCGGTTTGTGAATTGTAGACAACATAATGGCTTCTCGTTTACCTTGCCATTTCAAAACCATTAGATTGTTAGTGTTGTTATAGTCAAAATCACCTTTTGTCAATTTACTGCGCTTAACTAGACCAAGGCGGTTTTTACGTACAGTTCCACATGCATCGGTTTTGAGTTCATGTAGTTTTTCAAATAGATGAGGGCTAGTATATCAGTTATCGAGAAAAAGTGAACGTCCCTTGTTCAAACATGATTCCATTAAAGTCATTACTACAAAACCAGATTTTCCTAAATTTGGATCTAGCTTGACTTTCGTAGAAGAACCAGTGTACACAATGGAATCCAACACCACTCCTGTTTCGCAGTCACAGATGACAAATACTTTTATGCCAAATCGATGTTTAGTGGGTATATACTATTTGAAGGTCAGACGGCCCTTCCAAGCAACGAGTGATTCATCTATACATAAATTTTTGTATGGAATAACAAGTAATCTTAATTTCTTCCGTAGCTCATTCATCACTGGTTTGATTTTATGCAATCTGTCACCGGCCGTCTGATTTGAGTTATCATCGAAATGCAAGTATTTCAAGAGCATAAGAAATCTGTCTCTGGAAAATAGTTGTCCAAACATAGGTGTGACAATCATTGGATCGGTTGACCAATAGTAGTGGATCTTATTCTTTTTAGTTACAGACATCAGCATAATTGTAGCAATAAAAGTGTACAATTTCGAGCGATTTGTTGGTATACACTTCGCTTGATGCAAAGCTGTATTTTATGTCATATCATTAGTAGAAAACACCTGATACTTGTTTGTTTATTCGACAGTTATATCAATCAGTTTTTCGTTAAACAATAATTCGAAAAAATCAAGTGGTGTATCGCTCTTCATAGCGCTTATGTTTGATGAAACACCAGAGTTTTGTTCGTCGACATGGAAGAGATGCGGCTAGAAAGCAGTTTTACTCCAGTTCCGATTTACAGACTGTTCTTTTAGTACTAGTTCGTCTGCTGATTCGTCACTATCCACATCTGATGAATAAACTTCATCAATTACCATTTCATAATCGTGTTCAGATCCACTATCCACCTGGATTTCATGAGGATCATTATTTGTAAACGTTGTCATATTCAGCGAAAAGTTTTACCTAATAGATATGCATAGTAAATTGTTTATGTGGAAAGACACGTGTAGAATAATAAGAATTTATTTTGGTTTTATGAGAATATATATCGAAAGATGTAAGTCGCTTCTTGTTTAGAATCACAATTTCATTTATACGAGAGAACGCATTGAAAAAAAAAAGAAAGACAATACACCAGAATATATTAGAGCGAAGTAGAATGTGAGAAGCAGGCGTGCCAGAACGCAAGAGAGAGCATATAATATACACATAACTATACGGAACGATGATGCAATAGTGTTACCAAGATAAGAAAAAAAGAGAGGAATCTTTTCGATGAAGCCTAAATAATATTATAATCACGATAATAGGTGCAAAGCGTCAACACGCATATATGAGTGCCCCGGCGCCAAACGGTTAAGTACACGTATAAAGTACATTTTGAAAGTACAAAGTACGCGTACGTGTACTGCCAAAAATGTACTGGTACTTGGCGTTTTTACTTAAAAAGTACCAAGTACTGTACTAAGTGTCCAAACACTGATAGACACCAGTTTTAATCGATCAAGATTCTGATGACCGATATAAAGATATTGATTTGTTTTCAGATAAATTTATTGAGGCTTTTGAAAATGCTTCATTTCAAATACAATTATGTGAACAAATTGGTTATGGTCACGGTTATTATTTTATTTTGACATTTTTAGTAGATAATTTTAAATATCATAAAACGGAATGTGAACATTGAAATGCAATAAACTAAAGAGGTGTAGATGTGACGGTGTAGGTATGAGATAACAGAACATTCGTACTTAAATATAAACGCACAGTCACACGAGTGAAAATTCTCCATAAGCTTCTTTTTATTATGAATTGAAGATTCGCCGAAATTTTAACACATTAGACAGGGATTTAATTCAGTCATTCTTCTCTTTTTTCATTCAACTATCAATGCTTCTAACCTTTCTATTATTTTCGATTTTTCGGCATGCTTAGAAATTGGAAGAATAACCTCTTTAACAACACATTCCCATTTGCCAGAGCTTCAGTGACACGTATTGCTATCTCATCCAAAAACAATAAAACTTGAATTACTTGAGTAATACGTTAGCAAAGTTTTCTCATCTTTTTTGAATAGCTGTATATGAATTTTCGTTTACTATGAAAAAAAATAATAAATCAAAAGCGGAAACACAAAACGAAACCAATCAAAAACACAAGACTTATTGAAATATAGTTAGAGAGAATGTTGCCAAAACAAGCTCTGTAGCAGATTTTGTTTTGGTACAACCTTCTGGTCATATTATATTTATGTATTTCGACTGCTCTCTTAATTGTCAGTTGACGATATACTTCATATTTTTTTTCGTTCTCATACATCGTCAGCAGCAAAAGCGTGCTCGAAAGCAAAGATACAACAAACACAACGAAAACTATGAAATTAACGGATGAACATGCTGCGAAAACAGTACTACAGTTATCTTTCTCAGCTGATTTTCACATGTATTGCTTCTTCAGAAGTTGTTGCTTCTCAATTACGTGACAAAATATACAGTTTGATACAAATTCCTGTGAATGATATTCAACTATTTGCGAGATTTTTCGATTTTCTGTTGAACAAAAAGGTTCTTAATGAGGAAATAAATAAAGAATTATTTTTTAAATTTATTCCTCAGTCTAAAATACAGACTTTTTACCGGCCATGTGATCATGACAATCTAAAGAATTCGATTATATTTCTTGTTTGAATATTCATATCTCTAATTACAGACAAATTGAAGTATTTCTACATGATTTAGATTGCCTTGGCAAAATTAATCTTTGCTAAAACCCATTTTCGGCATAGAAGAAACACAAATTTGATATGTTTTTCATGGACCATCTCGAATGAACAAAATGATTCTGATGAACTGAATTCCACAAAACTCCAGAATTTTTGTATTAGTAGTGCCAATTAGATCAGATCGAAGTCATGTATCGAGTTTTCTTTCGAAGCCTATCTTAGTAACAGCAAGAATCATAATCGAGAGCCGAAGTAATTCTCAAAATTCACAATTCGTAAAAACCAATAAATTTTCCTACTTATATTTTATGTGTCAACTTAATCATTTTTCTACTGTGTATATTTTCAAAAATAAAAAGAAATATATCCAAATTCTGATGACCCGACAGTTGAGCCCTGACAGTTGAGCCCCGACAAATGAGCCCCCGACAGTAGAGCCCCCCGGCAGTTGAGCTTCCGACAATTGAGCTCCCGACACTTGAGCCTTCATTGATTAATTACAACAGAGACAGAATCAATATTCAATCACTTTGTTCAACGCAAAATTAGTAGACAGAAACATGCAACATCTTCCTATGAGATTAATGACTTGCTATTATATTTCTCCATAGCTAAATCAGTCATCTTTGCAAAAACGAGGAAGTTTTTCAAATGATTTTTCTTTTTTTTTATCTAGTTTCCGTTAGTGTTTTATCTTATTCTACCGTTATTATACAATGTTCATTGTGGAATCCTCAAGACTCAAGGATCAACTTCTACTTGTTTGCTTTGGTTACCTGCGCGTAGTGTGTGTATGGGTGTGACCGCAGTGGAATGTGAACGTTCTCTGTTCACATACATCCACACTCACTCCCATAATTCGAAAACTTATTCGTTTTCGTAAAGATGATTCATATAGTTATGGAAAAATATACTGACGGGTCATCAATACCATGAGAACATGGTGCATGCTGTATGTACCAGAGATGGGTATAGAACAGGGTTGAACAATACTATAATATATATTCCTTCTGTCATCCGTCAGGATAGAAAAAGTTGTACTGTGTCCATCTCTTGTGTGCACTACTTTTAAGTTGAACAAGGTTATCGAATATTGATTTAATGTCTTTCATAATTAATCGATGGAGGCTCAACTGTCGGGAGCTCAACTGTCAGTGTACCACAAATTCTAGAGAATAAAACGCAATTTTAGCTCTGGCCTTTAGAACAACAACTGATCTGTGTAATTAATTGACTGAACAAAAAAAAACGAAATTCTCTAATCAATTTATACATGAGAATGAATGAATAAGCAACAATAGTTATATACGAATAAATTTTTTGTAACCGTTAGATTTAGTATCTATATGTTAATGATAAAAAATTTCAACCAAAATATCCTTTATTTGTTTTTTGTCCATAAAAAAAGCATGTTTACTTTCCATAAAATAAAAGAGTCTATGGGCTTTTTTATTTCAAACTGAATTCTAAAATCAAAAAAACCACACCAATTTCTTCCGAATCAAACTTTTCTCGCTTGATACTACGTAGTCTCACTAAAAACCCTTAGTCCCCCCTAGTCCTGCAAAGTCCCCCTTAGTCTCCCCCACAAAAAGCTTAGTCCCCTCTTAGTCCCCTATGCAGGGGACTAAAGCCTATAGTACACAAAACCACAAGCACACCCTCACCCTCACTCGCGCGCCCACACCCGCACCATGGGTGTGGGTGTGGGTGTGGGTCCCAGACCAACACCCACACCCTCAGTCACCCCCTCCCTCACTCCTAGACTCACGTTTCAGTTTGAAATCAAGTATTATTTTTATTTGATAAATTCAGACTGAAATTAAATAGCCCATTGTATGAAATAAAAAAAGATAAAGTTCCTTTTCTTTTGTTGCATCTTTTAAATTACGTTGTTATTTTCTATCTTTGTTGATTATTCGGCACACTTGTTTAAATACCGGCTGTAATAGGAGTGAGTCTTCTGAATCAAGAGGATACATATCTTGAATACGTAAAAACTCATTTAAATCATAGTTTTTCGTCAATTTTGTTTCATTTGCAAATGCTTTGATTTCTCGCTGAAGATGAAAAGTATCATTGGATTGCTTTTGCTCTTTGAGACATGTTAACATTTGATCAATGCCCACTCCAAATTCTTTTGATACTTCATCAAGTATTTGATATAATAATGGATATTTAGATGACAATTTATTGCTATTTATTGTTATCTTATAATAGATGTTGATTGGATTTTTGTTCAAGTTGTGCTTTTCAATTTCTTGAGATAATCTTTTTATTGCAGTATTGAAGAGATCTTTTGTTAAAATTTGGTTTTCTTGCAATTTTTCTTTTCTTTGTCTCTTCAGTTCGTTGTTCCGAAGATTTATAACTTCTTGTTCTAGATTTTTGTATTATCATTTAATTTTTTATTTTGTTTATTAATTTTTTCTATTTCATGATTTAATGATTTATTTTCTGTATTAATTTTTTCCATTTCATGATTTAATAATTTATTTTATTTTGTTAATGTGTTCGTTGTTATCTAAGCAAATTGCACCGAGAAATTAAAAAGGAAATTAAAGAAAAGAATAAATCTTACTGATATATCTTGGAATACTGTAGAAACTGTTTTAAAGGCGAATTGAATAATCTCAATAAGATCCATAAATAATTCATCAATATTAGTTTGAACAAGTGTAGATGGAAACCATTTTTGTTTCCATTTGTTCAGATCTAATTTTACTTGGTCGTAAACGGTCTGCATTTGGATGTCATGAATCGAGTTTGTTGTTGTGGTTAATTCAATAGTTAAAAACTCGAGTAATTCTACGAATAATGATGAAAAAGATTCTTTTTTTATCAGATATTGATGAGTGAATTTTATAAAGTTCACCAAGTGTTGTCTTAAGCTTAGTACTGCCCAGGTCTATGGATACGGCTATCCGTATTTTCACCGTAAATTTGCTTCATACGACACCGTAAACGGACCGTATTTTCTCGTAATCATGGGCACAGTAATACGGCACTGTATACGAGACCGTATTTTCACAGTATACGGCCGTATACGGGGCGTAATCTGGTTATTAGACATGTACCAAATCCAAACCGTTTGAGCTCGAAAATATTGGGCTCGACTTGATTTGAACTCGAACTTGGAAACTCGATTGAGCTCGAACTCGAAAATAGATACTCGAACTCGATCGAGCTCAAACTTCAGAGTTCGAGTTCAGACCGAGTTTGATCGAGCTCAACAATGAATGAACAAAGATCTGTCTTTTTTTATAAATCAAGAATAGTAGCTGACAGAAGAGCATCAAGCTAAACTCTCGTCAAATCAAAATATGGTATTCAATTAAAAATGTGTTTGTCTTGATTTAACTTGGATTTCGCTTTTACATTTAAACTAGAGGTAATTGAAATCAAGGAATCCAAATCTGTAATCTGTTACTAGAAGTTTTAGGTTCAACTTGAGCTTTCAGGTGAGAAAATATCTTTTTGCAAAACTGGTAGTATTTTGTAAGGTTCAACCATAAGCGCTCAAAGTCGACGAATCCAAACCTGTAATCGATTATTGAGAATTTTGAGTGTAAATTTTTTCAAGAAACTTTTTTACAATTTTGTTTTATTAAAAAACTTTTTGCTGCAGAAACAAATCATTTCGTTTGTAAAAAAAACTTAGCTTGTGTTAGAAAGCATATTTTAGTAAACAGATAATATTTTCCCCGTCAAAACATTTACAAAAATATTCTCTTGTATGAAAATAAAATTTTTTGCTAAGAGATGATTTTTAGTGAGGCAACATTATATTCGAAAAAAACTAAATTGTTGTGACAGAAATTTGGAGTAACAAAACAAACTCAAAATTTCGAAAAATCGAGTACACTCCGATTCGAAACTAACAGATATAAACGGGTATAAGTCAATATATGTTAATTATCGTGAGTGTTGTACGGGTATCCTCCAAATGTGACATTAAATGGAGGTGTCCGCTCCTAGTAGTTTCTGAAGTACACCTTCTTTACGAAGAAGAATCACTTTTGAAGTCTGAACCCTGATTTGAAACAATTCAAAATTCAAATCATAAATATTGTTTTCACTTCGAGACTGTAGTTGTTGTCCTAAAAAATTTTCTATTATTTACACAAAGGGTGAAGGTTGACCACTAAAGGTGTCAAATAATTTATTAATCATGAACGCTCATTTTCAAAAGATGCATCGATTGATAACGATGCGAAAGTAAGTGTCAATCATTCTATGATGCTTTCTTTGATTAGTATTGTTCGTAGTTAGGGGTGTGGGTGTGGATGTCGGTGTGGGGTGTGGGTGTGGATGTCGGTGTGGGGTGTGGGGTGTGGGGTGTGGGATGTGGCTGTGGCTGTGGGGTGTGGGTGTCTTCTCTTCGCTCATTGATACCCACGCACACCTACACCCGCCCACACTCACACCCCACACCCACACCCGCCATCTGACTGAAATTTTGATTTTGACCTTTGATTTAGATAGAGGGGCTTGAGATCTATAGTTTAAGATAAAACGCGCTTTCTTACTTTTCATAAAGTTTTCATCGAAATGTCAAGCTATTATGGTAAAAAGTGTGAAAACTTAGTAAAAAACCAGCAAAACTTCCTATGATTTGTGCATGAAAATAAATTATTCCATTTGTTCAATCTTAGAATGTAATAAGAGAATCATTTGCATTGTATCTTGAACTATAGATCTCAAGTCCCTCTATCTATATTAAAGGTCAAAATCAAGATTTCACTTAGATGACAGGTCATGTTCATGCATTCGTTTACATGTTTTTCGAAGATGATTAGTTTTAAAAGGATTTCGGCTTTTACATGGTCGGGAGAAAAGATATCCCGACCTGCCCTCTTTCAACTGGTGAAAATCGCAGGTCACTAACTATTGTCGTTATTGAGATATTGCGCTTACACCCATCCCTCTTTCATTCTGGCGCGGACATTAGTCTTGATTCATAAAAGGCTTATTATTCTTTTTCCACGACTAAACAAAATCGAACTCGATTTGAATTCGATCTTGTAAACCTGAGCTTCCATTGATCTTGATCTTGTAAGGTTGAATTTGGATTGGGCTTGACCTCGTAAGCTCGAACTCAATAGAGCTTCAGGCTCAAACGTAAACTTTGACTTAAGCTTCATTTCATTGAGTTCAACCAGTTTGGGTATGGTGGATAGTTAGCTAATCTGAAGTTGTAAACAGTTTCTCTAATTTTTAAAATTGATTTTTTGTTCGCTTGTATAGTTTTAGTGAAAACATTCTTGTACCAACTTATTTTTATATAGAAACAAAAGTCTGTAAGAAAACACTTTTTTTGGAAAAGAATTTCGTTATGGAAAAAATTGAACCTAAAATTTCTAGTAACAGATTACAGATTTGGATTCCTTGATTTCAATTACCTATAGTTTAAATGTAAAAGCGAAATCCAAGTTAAATCAAGACAAACACAATTTTAATTGAATACCATATTTTGTTTTGACGAGAGTTCAGCTTGATGCGCTTCTATCAGCTACTATTCTTGATTTATAAAAAAAGATAGATCTTTGTTCATTCATTGTTGAGCTCGATCAAACTCGATCTGAACTCGAACTCTGAAGTTTAAGCTCGAACTCGATCGAGCTTTTAAGGTTTGAGCTCGATCGAGTTCGAGCTCAATCGAGTTTCCAAGTTCGAGTTCAATCTAAAAAAACTCGGTATCAAAACTCGAAGTTGAGTTTGGATTTGGTACATGTCTACTCATTATGATAAGGCCGTATTTCTGTGCCGATATTACGGCCGTATACGGTCCGTTTATGCGTCGTAAGGTAACCGTAAACGGTCGTTTACGGACCGTATCGTTCGACCTGGGTGGTGTTAGGTAATGCATTTTCAATTCGATCGATCATTTGTGTCATGTTAATAAGTTGTGACATTCTAAGAAGAAAAAAAAACATACATTATAATAAATAGAATTAAAGCTTTTGTTTATTTAGTGAGCCGACAGAGCGAAAAAAGCATAGCTCATTAAGCGAATCAATATCAAATGCACTACGTGTGACGGCCTCTGAAAAAATTAAAAAGGCGAAACTTTTCAATAATAGTAGTCGGTACAGAAATCTTTTTTTTCGAAAAAGTGTCTATGCCGAAAAATAATGAATACAACCTGACCAATCCAAATACAGAAAGACTTTAATGACTTCAGCATGAGAATGGCAATAGAAACTTCCAATCAGTACTACCAATCAGTGTTTCTAATGGCAAGTGTACAAACATCTGCAGCTGTGAAAATACACGCTGCTGGACACTTGGTTTAAGAACCATAGTGTACAATGTACACTTTTAGGAGAGATTTTAAATTTATTTTTATGTAAAAAATTATGTTCAAACCATGAATAGACAGTGATCTAATTTATTTTTTCTAGTATTTGTTGAATAGCGTTCTTTGCCTGACTTTGTTGTTTTTTTCCTTTTCAGATTTATGCCAGTTCATTCCCGGTACTTATGTGATATCTGCAAGAAAAATCGAAAATTACAATATTTAATTTAGTTTTTTTCAAATTATACTGATGTTTATAATGATGAAGACGACTATGATAGTTTTGATAGGTTTTATGATGATTTAGGATTTAAAAAACAGTAAATCAAGGTTCTCATATTTATATGCGATTCTAATGTTGTACTTCTGTGTGATGAGTCTTTCTAAATGAATCATATACAGATTGCTTTTTTTTACTAGATAAATCAGATATGAATATGTGGTTTTTTGCATTTATTTTTATTATAGAAAATTTCAATACTGTACATTTTGCTTATGAAAACCAGTGTAAATGTACACTTTACTCTTTTAAAACAGCTTGTACTGTACACTTTGTTTTAGATTTCCATTAGAAACACTACTATCAATGGCTCGTGTATCAAAATTTTCACGTCGTTTTGTATTTTATTTACATCAGAGAAATCTACGTAGAACATTTTACTGAATAAAATAATACTTTATTTTCAAGATGATTATGTATTTTTTTTTTGATTGAAAATAGAAATTTTAATTTAATTTATTTTGTTTTAGAATATATCACCTTTTTCTTTAACATATTATTTGAAAAAACTCGTCTTTATACATTTTTGATACATTTTGCTTACGATAAGATATTTTGTTTCGGATTTCCTTTAAAAAAAACTGTTTCAAGTCTTTGAACTTGAACGAATAACTTATTCTATCTCATCTATGTACCATAAAACGTATCTAAATTACAATAAAAGGAAACCATAATCATCGTTTATTTAATATAATTCGTTGTTTTTGATATAGACTGTATAGGTTTTAAAAAACAAAAAAGTTGTTTATGTGAAGAACCCTGTTGGTACCATATATGATGATTGAAAAAGTGAATAATGAACAAACTCAATCAATATCATATGGAATGATTTCAGAAAAATGATCTCTAAAAGTATTGAATAATATCAATAATCCAAATAATGATTTAGAAAAATAAATAGTTCATGATGGTTATTTAAATTTGAAGTTTATTCCCAGTGAGAGTTTTATTGTAATTATATTTAATTCAGAAAATAATCGTTTAACAAAAGCTTTTGATTGTTTCATTTTTTTGGAGTAATCATCAAACGATGTTTCGCCGAATTTATAAAAATATCTTATACTCAACTTCAGTATAGAGTTAACTTATGTTTAATGAAAACGATTTGAAATATTTATTTTCTTGTAAAACTTTAAGAAGAATAAATTGATGATATTGATTAATAGAAATTTTCATTAATCTTTATTTTCTTTTTCTTTTATGGTTATCACAGATCAGTATCAGTCGAAAACAAAAAGTTAGTTTTTTTTCAAATGATATTCTAAAATAGAAGATTTATTATTTTTTAAAAGCTATTTATCATAATATTAGTATATATATCGGATTGCTATCATTCTCAACATGAACAATGAAATTTTAATTCATATAAACTTAATACAAAAATAGTCTAACTCGCTAATGTCAATGATCAATCGACGTTGTTTCTAAAAACATCCAATACAACATATGAAGTTTTCTATTTAATTCTACAAACGAAAACAAATATATTAGTATAACTCAAAAGAAGAATAGTCTATGTCGATGTACTTTAGTGATTTTGAGATAAATAAAGCATGAAATTTGCAATGTATTTTTTCTTTATATTTTGTGATTATTTCTTAGATTAATTTAAGGTTATGAACAGTTCTTTTCAGTGGAACTAATTATTGATATTTTATAATACAGCACGAAATCTATTATTGACTCACTTATAAATACAATCATAATAGACGATTAGACTTATATAACAGCAAATCAATGGTCGAAGGTAAATCAAATTATTCAGTCGACATGAAAAACTAAATCACATGGCTTTGTACATTTTTCTATTTTCGCTTCATTAGGTTGTGAGATAAAACCTTTCATAGGAGGGCATTTTTTTCTGATAGTTCAACTCGATTATGTTCATGATGTGTCTCATCAATAAGTCTTTCCAAATATGTTTTATTTTTTTATTTTTTTATATAACTCTGTTATCGCATTAAATTTTAGATGGTGATATAGATCACAATGTCGTTCACTTTAAGTAACATCAGTCATTAAACTACTAGAAAAAAAAATGACAATATAATGTTTTTTTCATCGATTAATTATTTTTAAAAGTTAACGTGAAGAAGATTCACACAATACGACGCATATGCCATAAAATAACATGTTAGAAAAGAATTTTTTTTAGCTTGTAAAATTTACACAAATGTAATTGTAAATCCACGGCTTATGAAAGAATTATCACAAATGCTTCGTCATTTGTGAGTCCACATTTTTGGCTTATAGAGAGGATCTGGAGACTAAAAGAACTCTAGAAAAAAGATTCGAGTCCATAGATCTATTCTAGTGTATTCGGGTGGTTCCACAACATCGTTTCTCATTTCCTGCTACATCATGAATGAGTGTTACAGAAAAACAATTCAACCGTGATATTAATTTTATTGTATTTTTTATTCGTTATAGAACATAAAACAAAATTTCTTTCGTTTTTAATATGAGTGGATCAATATATTGATACATGTGAACATCGTATTGTTGTCATAATCTTTTAGAAAAATATCATTTGAACTGCGAATGTTTTCTTATGTCTGGACTCATAAAAATATTAGATTATGAGAACTATTTTTATAACTAAAATATCAGGGCGAAAACGCTTTGTTTAGGTTCCTTACCAATATTCCATCCTAAGGTAAAAGTTCTGCAAAACTGTCGTAACTTTTTCAAGAAAGTCTATTAAATCAGATTCTATTTAGTAAACTCAAAAATGATTCATCATTTTTGAATGATTTCTTTCTCAGTTGAGTATTACACGTTCTTTTATTATATCTTTTTTGAACATGTTATAAAATTATATATTTCAATAAAGATAAAATTGAATAAAATAATTATTTGTAGAAAACTTATCTTATTTATTATAGATAAAATTTTTTAGATATAAATTAAAATGCTTGTTGAAGAAAAACAAGAAGTAGATTTTACAATCTTTCCAAATTTTCTCGATGAAAATTCATCATTAAAGAAAAAAAAGATTTATATCATTTATCAGAATGAATGTCTTCATTAGCTAAATGATTTGATAGTGGACAATTACAGACAGAAACAACAATATCTATTAATCAAATTGATTATCTTGATGAAGATATTCGATCAATATTAATTGATGATCTTTCTATTTAACATTTATTTCCTGTTCAATCACAAGTTATATAATGATGGTATTGACGAAAATGGTAACAAGATGTGCTTTTTTTTCTCCGTTCTGTTCAACAAGAACAAAAAAGGTTAAAAAAATGTTTTTTTCTTTTTCTCGTTTGGTCGTTTCGGCGTTATTCAACTGCAAGTTATAGTTCTCGAACATACTGCGCCAATTACAGGTAAATTAAGTATGATTATTGATGTTGCTATGAAGAAACACCAATCATATTTCTGAATTTACCTTTGATTGTCACTGTGTGTTTGAGGCCATAGGCGTAAGTGGAGAAGTAAGATATTCTTGTATACTCAAGCATTTTTTTCTTTCGTCGACCTTCAAATAAACACAAACTTCGTCGTCATATGTAAGTAGCTTCATGGGACTTTTATAACTGCGTATCCATGATGTATTATTACAAAATAAAATCTCCAACATCTGTAGTAGCTATAGATCATTTATCACTGTAGATATCAACGGAATATATCTGCATTGCATATTCGATTGATATCAGTTGCAGAAAAGAAAATTAGATAGTTTCACCTATCTCTATCAGAGACAACATTGAATTTACAGTTTGGTAAAGTTTTCAGATATCGACCATTACGTTTCGACATTTATTCATGATTTTAATTGAGTTCTTATTCTGTTTCGTTAAAGTCGATGAATTCTCTTAATATTTTAGTGCGAAAATTCAAATCGAAAAAATGAATCACATAAGAATCTTAGTAGTACGTATAATAAGTATGCCTCTCGTATGTATAATAAACTTACAAAATGTGTAAGCTAAAATCAGTAGTCGATGAATTTTGAACACAAATATTGTATGATAATGTCAGAAGCCGGTGGGTACAGTAATACAACGAAGCAACTATCTTTTCTATTATGAATTTGAAAGAAGCCGTTTTGTATTCGATACAATGAGAGTTTTACAAACTATCTGTATCCAAAAGCTCAGCAATGCTTCAATGGAAACTGTTGTGATTGGTTTGCTTTTCTAACAAGTGACATTTAGATATCATAGTATTGGTTGACTAAATTATAGCTTCTCAATAATCATTTTGTCCACTTCGATTCTTTTCTAAGAATATGTACTTTTTGTGTTTGTTGTATTAGTATTTTGTGGATATCGATGATTTTCTAATCATCAGTGGGATTTATAGCAGTATGATGTCCTCGAATAGGACTCTTTCTTTTATTTTCCAAATTGACTAATTTGAATCATAAGATCAATTGCCCACATTCAAACATGATTATTTTCGAAACAGCAATTTATTATAAAGAAACAAAAGAAAAACTTGAAAATTTCTTTATGGAACCGATTCATTCGTTGTATATTGTCAATCACATAAAAAACGAATAATGCATTTCAAAAATTGTTTATATGGCATTGTAGGGACCACTCGCAAATTCCGACATTTGAACATAAATCATGGCCTAGTCTCGTCGGCAGACCAGTAGATGAAGCTGTTGAAGAAATTAAACGAGACAATCCGAGTAAGTCAATATTTTAGTCTTCTAATAAGCTCTACTTACTTTACATCAAAAGTAGAAAGTCGAATTCGTGTATATTATTTTAATCATAAGTTGATTGTGATTGTCGTTGTTGTATTTTTTTTCACATCGTTTTAGATCTGCACGTCGAGAAGCTTGAACAAAGCTCACCCGTCACCATGGATTTACGTTACAATCGTGTACGTATATTCTTCGACAAAGATGGCAAAGTTTCACAAGCTCCACATACTGGTTGAACCTCAATCATATTCAGAACAACCAGTAAAATAGCGAACTTTTTGACACTTTTTTTAGTTAGCTAATGAAAAATGATAATAAAAACGTCAAATCAATCAATTAGTGTGCATTCTGAGGGATGACTTTCAAAAATAACGTATCAATTTAAACTCATTATAGAATACTCAATGAAGCGTTTGGATGTATGTGTGTTTATAGCTGAGAGAGATTTCATGTGGGCTTGCAAGTGGTAGTCGTTTCTTCACTTGAATCCATGCACATATTCACATTAACGCCCGTACTAATGTTAGAAATTAAATATCTATGGTATCACAAAATGGTTTCTCAAAGTAGTCAAAGCGCTGCACCTATTCCTCAGATATTTTGAAGAAGAGCTTTTTAGGTCGATTAGAAAAAAATGGAGTATTTTTTTGTTTACAGATTTGCAGTAGAAAATGATATTTGCGATTGAGAGAGAGAGAGAGGTTCTAGTATTTGTTTAATGAAACCCAATAGTTTATTCATAATTCGATTTTACGGGTGTAGAAGGTGTATCTTCATTTAAAAAAATCAAATGTTGTGTGTGGCTAGTACACGAACATGTATCAAAGAAATTTAGAAAGGATTGAGGTAAAAATATAATGGTCTTTTTTATCACAATCTCCTGTGTTATTTTTTGAGATTTCACTTCTGTATTGGATTTTTTTCTTCTTCTGCCATTTTACACCTTCGAAATAAATGTGAAGGGACTCGCATTGGAAAAACCAACGCAAACGAGATTGTTGGAGAGAAATGGAGAAAAAAAAAGAAATGCCATGCAAATGGAACAGATATTTTTCCTCTTGCTTTACTATGAATTGGACAAATATTTGGATTCAACGACTTATTATAAAAGAAAAAAGAGGTGCTTGTAAGTTTGGCTTTCTATTCATTCATATCCATAACTACATCCAAACCCTTCTAGCTGTACTATGACTCAATTGAACTTAATTGAAGTATGTCCTGAGTGTTTGGGAACTAATTCCAAGATATAAGAAGAAGGCTTGATTTGCGTCTACAAACAACAAATTTGCTCGAAGCTCACGATCAACTTGTCAAAGATATTCAAAGACTTTGGTATTTGACGGACAAATAGTTTGTATTCAACTACTAGATGTGTTATCTTTCTGCTTGGTATCCTACGATCAGACGAATAGCTTCATAATGATTCATTCTAGCTGTTTTGTTTGTCAAGGTTGAAAGACAGTTTGATTGATACATATAAAAAGCAACAACAGAGCCTGAAGGTATCGTGCAAACCTATTAGGCGATTGTCTATGGCACATGGAACGAGCATTTCCATGAGGTGATCCTCTAAAAGTGTTTCTCGTTAAAAAGCTACTCGATGGTGATGTTGTCACTAATCACCTTTAGCATGTTCATCACGTTTACACTTCGTCATCGATCTGTATTAATTGATTAGAACATGTTTGCTCAATCAATGTTGTTGACATAGATCACCTATTTACCGGTGTGAATGTGGGATAAAAGAAGATCCATACTCATCTATCAATACAAATAAGATCGATTTTCGATAAACAGAAATGAATAACGACTTATTTCTTAAGTTGTCCATCGAAATCTAAAGTAAACCTTGAGATTTGATCGATTATTTCATATTAAAAATGAGGATCAATAATAAATACTGTCTTGGGGGCAAAGGTTTACAAATGGTAAGATAAAAAAAATATGACAAACTCCATCTTCTCAATTGAATATATCAACCAATTTATTTGGTCATTTTCAATAAATTCACCATCAAACAACACTAAAATAACATATTCATATTTCTCTTATTAATTCATACACATTACCATAGACAGTGGACGTCAAAAGTCTCGCCCCACTTTTTTTTTGTTTTGGCTCGCATTTCACAACTACAAGACATAGATTCAATTTTCTTTTTTTCTTCGAATAGTGGAGCTCGAATACTATATATGTGTATATATTTGAAATGAATAACGGTTGAATATAAAATAAAGTAAAAGAAAAAAAAACAAACTTCAGTACTACGAAAAAAGCTGCATAAAAAAAGTACAAAATTATATGGTTGTCATGAAAGTTAATAGTTTCAGTAAGATGCGAGTGATGCAAAAATCAAATAAAACATTTTTTTGATATTTTGACATGGTTCGATAGATTTCGACGAGCTCTACAAAACTGCTTATGTTAGAATTTTTTTTAAATCGTTTTTGGGACAAAAAAAATTGTCGATTTTTCATATCGCACAAATAAGATATATACGAGTTTTTTATAACTTTTTGTCGCAGAAAAGGGTTTTAAAACATTTTAAAATAAACAGTTTTGTAGAGCTTGTTGAAATCTATCGAACCATTTAAAAATATCAAAAAAAATCTTATTCAACTTTTGCGTTACTCGCACCTTACTAAAACTCATAACAACTATATCATTTTGTAGTTTTTTTATGTAGTTTTTTTTTTTAGTACTGAAGTTTGTTATTTTTTTCCTGTATTTCATATTCAACTATTGTTCATTTCAAATATATACACACATATAGTGCTCGAGCTCCACTATCCAAAGAAAAAAAAGTGAGGCGAGACTTTTGACGTCCACTGTAGATAGGAGTAGCAATGCGTTTATACGATAAACTATGGATCTTGATGCATATGTGCAACCATACAGTCTATGTAAAATACAAACTACGTAGCTATTCACGTGCGTTTATTTTACAGAGAAAAAAAAAACACACGTATTTTTTTCGATGACAATGAGAAAACAAAGAATACATGCATTATTCTCGTGAATAATATGCAAATGTTTGCATTATATATATATATTCGTTCTATTGCTTGTTTATTAATGTAAGAAGTATACCGCATCTAATTTGTGATTTACTGAAACACCGAAAACGACAATTGAATTACCATCACAAAAAAATGTTTTTTTCATCTGTATTACGTCTCTTTTTCATTCTAACCTTACTTATAATTCATCGAATCGATTGTACAAATGTTAGTTTCTTTTCACAGCCAATTCTCATAACAATTGCTGATCTTCCACAACCCTACGCCACATTATCGGCTTCTAAATTACCTCGAATCACTCCAATACCAGCAGATCCTCTCCTTTACGTTCCTGATGGATTTACGGTGAAGTTATATATGAGTGGACTTGTATCACCACGTTATCTTATCTATACACCTACAAATGATATCCTCGTTAGTGAATCAAATACTAATCGAATCTCATGTCTCATTGATAATGATAATGATGGCTATCCAGATCAACGTTTAACATTTGCTGATACATCTAATGGACTCAATTATCCATTTGGTATGGCTTTCGCCAATGAATATTTTTATGTTGGTAATCGAGATGTTATTCGACGCTATTCTTGGACTTCTGGAAGTCGACAAATTACAGGTACGGGTGAAATAATAATGAGTTATGCTTCAAATGGCCATTCGACACGAACTATTGTCATATCACCTAACGGTGATCGAATGTTTGTTAGTATTGGTTCAGCATCCAATGTTGGTGTTGAATCATTGCCACGAGCTTCTATTCAACAAGTAAATCTCGATGGTAGTAATCAAACAACATTTGCTTATGGTCTTCGAAATGCTGTCGGATTAGCTTTTCATCCAATTACCAAGGATCTCTATGTAACATGTCAAGAACGAGATGGACTTGGCGACGATCTCGTTCCTGATTACTTTACATGTATTCGACAGAATGACTTTTATGGATGGCCTTTTGCCTATATGAGTGCAAATTTAACTGATCCAAGACGCCGTCTAAATAATGGAACAAGTGAACGATCTGATTTAGTAGCAGTTACACGAACACCTGATGTTCTTTTTCAAGCTCATTCAGCTGTACTTGATATGCGATTTTATTCAGACAATCAATTTCCTAGTCGATATCGAAATGGAGCTTTTGCAGCATTTCATGGTTCATGGAATAGAAATAATGGAACTGGTTATAAAATTATCTTTATTCCATTCAATAATAATACTAATCGACCAATAGGTTACTATGAAGATTTTGTTGATGGATTTCTAATCAATCCGTCTGGACCTGAGACATTTGGAAGACCAGTCGGAATACTTGTTTTGAAAGATGGTAGTCTTTTATTTTCGGAAGATGGCAATAACTGTCTTTATCAAGTCCAATACAAGAAGAACTTTAATAATATTAATAACATCAGTTCCGTTACTAGCAG
This sequence comes from Rotaria sp. Silwood1, assembly GCA_905250075.1. NCBI lineage: Eukaryota > Metazoa > Rotifera > Eurotatoria > Philodinida > Philodinidae > Rotaria > Rotaria sp. Silwood1. The sequence goes on along the minus strand of CAJNOP010000034.1, from coordinate 1,139,690 downwards.
CACTACTACAACAAGCATTGCCACCTCTAGCACTACTATCTCACGTACTACAGTCGCTAATGTTATAACTATTCGTTTTCAAAACATTGTCATAAAACTCCCATTTCCATTCTTCTTATCTTTATTTTGTTTATATTTTTTCCTTTCCTAACACAATTAAACAGCAAACGATGCACAAATTTTTCCAAAACTGCCAAAAACTAGTAAGAGATTCTCGATTCATTTTTACTCACAGTGTCTCATCTAATACCATGATCGTTTTTCTAGGACTCGTCTACAATTGAACAGAAAAAATAAAGAAAAAGATACCGTCATACGTCGGTGAGACGAACAGAAAAAATTACAAAACACTGAAAAACTGACAATGGATACAGCGCTCTTGTTCAGTAAGTTTTCTTCGACAGACTAACTATTACTTCTGCTCCAAGTGTGTTCGTTACTTTAAGGTCAGGCATTAAAATTTTTAACAAAATGTTAGAAACCTATCTCAAGATAGTTTTTTTTATCAATACTTAAAATTGTTTTGAACATTCAACTCACTTGTGTTAGTAACCTCGCTTGTTTTGAGAAATTCTAGATTCTGTTTCTTCCGTTTATCTTCTCTTAATCATTTTATATTGCATGTCATATACATGTACTTATACATTTTTCATAGCTGTCTAATCGAACATCTCGACTTTTTTCCTAGTGTCGATATATTTAAGTAAATAACAGTATTATCGATTCAGTTGTATCTACGTATGCTTCTATTATCGTTAACAGTATTTGATAATTGGTACTGCACTGTAGAATTTCTATATTTTCTTTAGCCAATCTAGTCTCGAGAAGATGAACTGCCATTTAGGTCAATGTGAACATGTTCTTGAACGTACCTCTTTGATTATTTTCACTTTTTCAAATTTGTAGAAAAGGTTTCGATTATTATTATTATTATTATTATTAACTTTTTCTGGATGTTTGACGAGTTTTTCTTCTTTGTAAGATATGGCAGTAGTTTGCTTTCGCTTTATAATAATTGAGGAAACATTAAAGAAGTAGAGACGAAATTCGATGAGTTTATACACGTGCTCTCCTATTATTATTATTAGCCTCATATGTATATTTTGCTTTCAATATCGTCAAATTGATAAGAAGAACCGTTTTCTACGAGAGAACCTTTACAAAATGAACGAAATCTGACACAAAAGATAGGTAGATAATGTCATTTCAGTTTCAGAACCATTCAAGGCATTTTTCTAGGGCAGTGTCGCAAAAGTTGACAACGGTGATAATATGGCAAGAGCTTCTATGCAATAGTCAATTTTACAGAACTTGATTCGCCTAGATTATAGAATATCAAGATATTCTTTCTCGTGAATTTGTCGCATGTGTACTTTTATTTCAATAACGCGTTTAGAAGAGTAATAAATCAAAATGTTAAAAATTAAAAGTCAGTATTGCCATATTGATGCATTGGTAGTGTTATTATTGGACGGGTACATTGTAACTGATGTCTTGTCACTTTTTCCCACTATCAGAAATGTTATTCGTCATTATAGACACAAGAAGAGCGAGTGAATACTTATCACTTGACTTATCCTGAAATAGCACTGAAGAAACGAACTCATAGTCGCAAAACGTTTCTCGCATATCAAAAACACAACGAGAACTACGGCGCGCGTAAATCTGAGCGATGGCACGTAATACTACAGGGCTATCTCGTAAAGTCCTGTTATATAGGGTGCCTTTCATTATTTTGAAACAGATTGTGAAAGAACAGCTACCTTGAATGTATGGAAAAAGATTCTCTCTCTTCTTCATTCAACATTTTGAACAAAAGACCTAAACTCCCTGGCTGTAGGAAAATGACTTGTTGAAAAAAGGATCTAAGAGATTTGGCGGTCTCAAATTTCTTCCATATTCACTATGGTTTCTTCTTCAGCAAGTTGGATACTTTTCCTCAGACAAATTTCTATGCATTACACTGAATCCTATTGCAACACAAAACTGCTTGTGACGTTTAACTTACTTTCTCTTCTACACCAGTAGATTATTTTTGCTGTTGAAACCAATGCCACGGACATCTATGTGTAATATGATTGGTCTGTAATCAGTGTATTTTTTTCACCGACAACCATAATATTTAGCTATTCAATTCAATATCATTATATCCTTGTCATACGTAATTGTTAATGAGAGAATGAATTAATTCGAGAATCAAAATCAATTATTTGCTTCATCAATTATACTCTGAGTACAATAATTTTTTCTTTGTTATCATTCATGCTTGCTATTTACCACTCAAAAATCGGACACGCTACTGATAGATCACAATCAATTTTGAAGTCTTCCCATGAAAAATTATCCCAACGTGAACATGAAACTTGTTACAATAAGAAATCGATTTAGTTTGAACGGATCTAGACGAAGAGATTATCTTTCCACGTATTCATCAATCCTCCAGAGCTGTTGACGCTCATCAGAATAATCAAATAGTTTGTGAATGTAAACTATTGTTGAGAATCATAGTGTTCAGACATTTTTCATGCTCATTTGTTGATGTCGGTTCGATAGTTATAATCTATTTTAATCTACATAAAAGAAGATAGTAGGATAAATGAGAGTCTTCTCTTCATTCACCCCATTCAACTAACCATCATTTTCAAGTAGTTTAATCCTGAGAATGATCCTTTTTTCTCTTATATACAAATAATCATCTTATTAGAGGCCTTATGAGAAAAATAATTTCTATCGAGTCAGAAAGGTGGGGTTTGTGTACCTACTCCTCGTTCATTCACCGATCATTAACTCTCTTTAGCAAGCGATCGTAACATGAATATTCAATAATGAAATTCTTCTGTTTGTCGTCGAGCTATAGCGTTTTTCGTTCATAGATAACAATGCTCTCTATTGAAACATTTCGAACACTGCCAAGGAAAATACTAGTATCATACTTAAGAATAAACTTCGATTGATCAAGAAATTACTATGTAAGTCTCCAATGTCAAATTTCAACTCTCATATTTCAACTACAATTTACTGATTTTGAGTTTCAAGTTCCAATTTACAGATTCCAAGTTTCAACTTTCAAATTTCAAATTTCGATTTACCGATTTCAAGTTTCGAATTTCGATTTTCACATTTGGCATATATGCGAACACGATATCATACAGACAATGAATATTGTGAGCAAATTTCATAAATACACATGAAGGATACAAAATACGCCAACAGAGAACTCCTTATCATGACATATATAAAGGCAACACTGCTCACGCATTCTGCATTTGATATACAATTTCTCATTTAAATACAGAGAAAGTTTTTTCTGGGATAAAGACTGAAGAATGAAACCCTTCTGCATTCTTCTCATCTTGGGTAAGTGATAGTCAATAACCTATGTACAAAAAAGTGTTGCAAACAATTCATTTTTTTGCCGTTTGAATAGGATTTATCAGCGCTGTTAGCACCTACAAGTGTTTAGAACAGTTCAAAAGATATATTCAGTTTCATATGAACATTACTGTAAGCAAAGTAGCAAATGAAACGTAATAATTGAAAAGTCATGTATGTGTGCAGTTCTGCTGAGAATACGAATTGCGGGGATCCATTCAAGGCAGAGTCCATGACTGAGGCCCAAAAAATAGAAGCAACTGAAAGTCATGTGTGCATGGTAAGTCTTTTTAAAATGTGACTTTGATATTTATGTCATTACTGATGTATTTCATTCACTTCTTCTTACAGAAAGCGAAGACTAATGATGTAGTTGTTCGCTCAATATCATCTCCTGCAGCGTGTCCAGGTGATACGAACGGCTGTAGATCGGCGAGTGCTGAAGGTGTTTCAAGTAGTACATGTTGTTGTACATCGGATCTTTGTAATGGTGTATCGATGGTCAGAAATCAGCCACTCCTTCTTTTCATTACTTTGAGTGTCATCACTCTTCTCATCTATCGATCGCTTTAATATTACATGAACTCCTTTTTTTACCTGTTGATGTGATGATCATTCAAGTACTATTCTTTTTCACTCCCTATTACTCTCAAAATGCCCATTTAATAATGAAATAAAATTCCTCATCCTATGCAGTGCTATTGTATTGGTATGATTTTGAAGACTTGAATACATGTATTTTGTGTAATACAAGAAATATAATCATGACCGGTAAGGAGTCAAAAACGATATTTTTCAAAACATATCTTAATACCAAATGATGTTTTTTGAAGATTGAGAGATACAGCAAAATATAGTGAAATGACTGTTATCAGCCTTCGACAGAAGTATTCCTTACCATCGAACAAAGAAAAGAGATTCACACATAGAACAACAGCAACTTTATGATAACGGCATGATAAAATGGGATTCAGAGAAGACCCAGCACTAAAGACATTTGATGAAAAGATCGATTTTAAGCTCATATTTATTTCTGCACATATACCGCATTTACCTGATGACAACTGAATAGTTTAGTAGGAAAGTTTCAAAGATAACAATGATTTTCTTCTCTATATTCTACTGATTGCTTCTGAAAGACTCACTTCGAGTCACTTGCACTATAGAATGTGCTTGGCAATGTTTGAAAAGGCAAGCTTTGTATCTTAACAACGGAAGGTTTTTATTTCGGCAATCTTTTGATGTGTTTTGCAGAGAACAAAGACTTCATTATGCGTGATGTATGCGACAAGTATTGTAAGAAAGCTTTCTGGTCGTTTTCAAAAATCAGACTTCACTCATTGAACCTTCCGGAAGCACACCTTTTGATGTACGTAGCAAGTTTTAGATTTTCTGGATGAAGGCGAACACGCTGAAACAAGAAACACGAGTATGGCAAGTAATTGCGTTTTCGGAACAATTTGCCTATTTGGGGATATGGGTGTGGATGTATGCATGATGGCGAACTTATACATTTAGCTGTGCACGTTAGGACGTCAGTAAGGGAACAATGAAGACCCATTCCCATACCAACACCAACTCACACCCTTCTTTATAATAATTCATGCATTTTATTTACTGCTGTAAAATCGAACAAACCAGTGATGGGTCTCAATCGATTCAAAAATCTTCCTCGGAAAAATTACGTAGACAGAAGTGGAACGTCGAATATGCCGTTTAAATAGTGACATTGGACGTTTTCGATAAAAAACGATCATAAACGGCAATGATGGTAATCATCACTTTTTTTTCGTTTTAATGCTTCACTCACGTGTCAAAGCATTTTTCACTATACATGATTGTTTAAACCTTTTTGTAAACCAGTATCTACTATGTGAAGACTCATGATATTTGAATGGGTGATCTTGAGCAAAAAATGACGTAAACACAAAGGCATAGATTACTTTCTTTTTATAGAACTTTAGTTATATTCCTTACAGTTCGTTAAGAGTTGCTGGTTCCTTTATTTGGTATCATAGTTCAAATATATATGAAAATTCATTCCGAAAAAAAAACATTTCATCAATCACAGTTTCTGGTGCTTTCTTCAAATATAATTCACAACGATTACAGACAATAATTATAACTATTCGTTTTTATTGTTTCTACTTCCTCTTTTTACATATTATCCTATGTTCATTTCCTTAACTGAGGAGTTATGAAAAACTTGCTTCTATTTCATTTATGTTTGTTCCTTATGAATTAAGAAATTTATTATATCATAATGTAGTTAAGACGGATGAACAAAAAAGTAATAGAGAGTACTTTTTCTCAGCGTTTTTTAGGAAAATATGTGTTTTTCTATTTAATGATTAAAAGATTCCTTTGATAACTATTAACCACTTTTTTCAATCTTCTAAATTTATTGATAGATGATGCTCATAACGAAACGAATGCCGCTACATTTATCTCAAAGAGATATTAACTTTCATTAAAAAATTCAAATTATTGTTTAAAAAAAGAGGAATTTATAGGAAATTTATGTAATAGAGCATAGGTCTAAAAGTAAAGGTACAACGACGTAAGCATAAAGGTAAGATTATCGCAATGTAAGTGAAAGCTATAGATATAAAGGTGTGAATGGAAGAGTATACAGTTAAATATACAAATATAAGAGTGCAAGTATAAGTACATATGGGTTATGGCACAGTGATAAGACGATAGATATAAAGTGTAGTGGTAAGAGCATAAGTATAAGGGTATTGAGGAAAGAATATAGGTATAAGTATTTAGGAGTAAGAATATAGATATAAGAATTAAAGCATGGAAGATCATAGATAAAAGAGTTTGGACATAAGAGCGTGGAGATAAGAACATAGATGTGAAGGATATAGAGGTATTGATATAGATATAAGACTATAAGAGTAAATGCGTAGATATAAGGATATAGGAAACGGTACTCTCAAGTAATCTTAGGTAGCTCTCAGTGAGTAATAATGTATTGACATGTCTGTATAATTCGTAGAGTGTGCGTTATATCACAATCGAACATGTAAAAGAGTATGTCTAAAATGTTTTTAAAAACTGCAAAACCGCATATTCTAAAGCGTTACAAGCGCGTAAAAATTTCTGACATTGGAAAATCTCATTAACATGTTCAATGATAACAACACTGAACATGTATAGAATTTGGAGCTAGTTTAGAAAACTCGAAATAATTCCAGTAGAATATTCATAAGATACAAGACACACATATTATTCAATACTAATCGACAAAACTTTAAGTCATCTTGAAAGAATATTAAAAGGAAAATTGGACAAAAAAATAATTTGCTAGAAGAAAGCCTGCAGTTCATTTTTACCAACATTTAATCAAATCAATGAGTAGCTTTTATTCTTTCTCGAAAGAGAAATATTTAATTTTGATTAAGTCTTAAGATTTATCTAAATAAAAAAAAACTCCTGCATTTTTAAAAAATAACATATGAATATAAGTACTTTTCGTAAGTGGTCGAACTTCTACTAGATTAAAAAAAAGTTGAAACTTATGAAAAATACTTTTATTCTTACGTTATATCTTAGAAATGCAGGAGTTTTTGTTTATTTAGATAAATATAGAGACTTATTCAAAATTAAATATTTATCGTTCGAGATAGAATAAAAGTTACTCATTGGTTTTATTAAACAGTAGTTAAATAAACAAACAATTGTTTACTAAATATTTAGTACTAAACAATCATGCGTTTGATCGCCACTGAATTTATATTTAGCGTTAAAACGATAAAAAGTGTTATATTCGTAAACGTTTGAAGCCGGTTTTCGTGATGAATGGTGACATTGGTCAATTCATCATCGTTTTAACGGCAAAATGTTTTTTTGCAACTGTCTCAGATAGGTAAACGTGAAAGCAAGACTTCTTAGAATAAGAAATCAATTAAATTTGAGCGGGTTTGAGCGAACAGGTTGCCTTTCTACTCACACACCCATCCTCAATAGCCTTTGATGCTTATTAGAATAATTGAATAGTTAGTGAATTTAAATCATTGTTCAAAATCACAGTGTTCCGACCAGAGACCGTCACAGGGCAGGGCGGCCCTGGTGTCCTGCCCTGCCCTGTCCTGCCCTAAAGGCAGGGCAGGGCAAGTTTTTTTATTTTTCGCCCTGCCCTGCAGGGCGTGCCAGGGCAGGGCAGGGCAAAATATTTTTGCCCTGTTATTCTTTTTTCTCGAGACAGTTATTTGAAACAGATTTTCTAGTAAATAATTTTGATATGTTGATATTATGAGCAATTGTAATTGATATCGCTATAAACTGACTATCATAACTTTTGGCATTGTACCTAGTTGGAACAATTTTTTATTATTATATTGAACATCATATAATCCATTTATATTTCGCATAGAAACATACAGATGATTTGAAGAGGAAAGAAAAAGCATTTCACAATGATGCAGAATTATATAAGAGAAAAATTCAGTTTTTTTTGTTAAGTATATTCATATATTCCTCTTCTAAATAGTTTCATAAATGACCGTAGTTTTGTACAGCATACTTCATATAAAAGTTTAAAAACATGCCAATGTTCCAGTTTCTTCAAATTTTTTAGTTAAATTTTCTAGTTTCAATTATTTCATTGAGTTTTCTATCTTCGATATTTTAATCTGCCGTCATATATTATGAGTTCATTCGATACTGCAACGATTAAATATCGATTACTGACTGAAAGATCGAAATATCAAATAATAAAGAACGGATCTTCACCTGCTGTTAGATGGTGAAGAGTATTTGGTTATCCAGTATAATTAAGTAATCATCAGTTAGAAAGAATTCCTGAATTTCATAGTGGTTTCAAATGTACTAGTAATCAAGTTTACAATACGATGAGTGGTGAAAAATGTTTTAAACAACATGTTGATAAATATTTTTCAGCACTGAACTCGGAAACAATATCATTATTATCATAATAAATCACTTTTACTTTGGGGCGTCATTTACCGTTTACCTTATAATAAATATGAATTGTAAGAAATTTATATTTATTATAAATGTAAATTATTTTGTTGCAAAATTTATATTTACAAATCGTTGTAAATTATTAGAATTCATATTGATTTGTAATATAAACTTTGTAACGAAATAATTTATATTTATAATAAATATAAATTACTTACCACTTAATTTACGCATAAACTAAATGAAAGGTAGACACATATTGAGATCCCTACTTTCACTCCATCTTCAACTTCATCGATACAAATAACTTTCAATCGGATCGAATTAAACAAATGATTAAAACTTTACCATTACGAGGTTTTTTAAAGCTATTAGATATTTCCTCATTTAAGCTGGATTTCCAAGTTCAGGGCCGCCCTGCCCTGCCCTCAGGGCGGGGCAGGACAGAAAAAAATATTATGAATCATCATTAGGGCAGGGCAGGGCAGGGCGCAGGACAGGGCGCAGGGCAGGACAGGGCATAAAAAAACTGCCCTGTGACGGTCTCTGGTTCCGACATTGCTTTTCACTACTATTCGTGATTGTTCAATAGTTATAATCTATTTTTATCTTCATGAAAGAATATTCTAGGATGAATATCGTTCTACTCTTCATTCATTTCCTTCCACTACCGATCTTTGTCAAATAGTTTAGTCAAAAGATTGGTCTTGTACTTGCTATACACAACTAATCACAATGTTGGAAATCATATGAGAAACATGTTTTCTATCGAATCAGAAAAGTGGGATTTGTATACCTATTCTATGTTCATTGACCGATTATCAACTCTGTTTGTCAAGCGATGACAGCATGAATATTTAACATTGAAACTCTTCTTTTCGTTGTCGAGTTATAGTACTATCCATCTATAGAGAATAATGCTGTCTATTGAAACATTTCGAATACTGCCGACGAAAATAGCAATGTTACACTTGAAGATGAGATTCAATTGACGAACTAATTACTATGCAATTTTCCAATGTCAACTTTCAACACTCGAGTTTCAACTTTCAATTTACTGATTTCGAGTTTCAAGCTTCTATTCAGAGATTTCAAGTTTCGAGTTACAGCTTTGACGTTTAACGTAGGCATGAAAATGATATCATATGAGCAAACACTATTCTCAGCAAATTTCATAAATACACACAGAGAATACAAGATATGTCAACAGCGAGTTCTTGATCATGACATATATAAAGAATACTCTACTTACATATTCTGCGTTTGATATACAATTTCTCATTCAGATACAAGGAAAGTTTTTTCTGTGATAAAGACTGAAGAATGAAACTCTTCTGCATTCTACTCATCTTTGGTAAGTGATAGTCAATAACCTATGTACAAAAATATGTTGCAACCGATTCATTTTATGCTATTTGAATAGGATTTATCGGTGCTGGTAGCACCTACAGGTGTTATCAATGCACGAGTCTTAGTGATTTGGGTTGTAGAGACCCTTTCAATGCGAATTCCATGACTGATTCTCAAAAAGTTGAAGCAATTGGAGACGAAGTGTGCATGGTAAGTCTTTTTAACATATGACTTTGATATTTATGTCATTACTGATCTATTTCATTTGCTTCTTCTTTCAGAAAACGCGGACTGGTAACTTAGTTGCTCGTGGAACATTATCTGCTTCAAAGTGCCCACGAGGTACAAATGATTGTACGACAAAGACTGAAGGGAGTCTTACAGCTACTGTGTGTTGTTGTGCGTCGGATCTTTGCAATAGTGTATCGATGATTAGAAACCAGCCGGTTCTTCTCTTCATTTCTATGGGTGCCGTCGCTCTTTTTACCTATCGATCGCTTTAATATTACATAAACACTCCTTTTCTTTTTTACTTACAAGATAATTGTTGCTCTACTGTTGGTTTTTGCCTCATAATGCTCTAAAAAATTTCTGTTTGATAATAAAATAAAGTTCCTTAACCTATACATGGCTATTGTATAGGTGTGGTTTTGAAAACCCGAACACATGTATTTTGTTTAATAAAAGAAATACAATCATGATCGATAAGAAATCATAGACGATATTTCGCAAAACATATTCAAATAGTACATGAAGTTGTTCGAGGGCCGAAAGATACTGCAAAATATAGAGAAGCAGCGGTTCAAAACTTTCGACAGACTCATTCAATTATCATTAGGGAACGTAAAAAGATTCTTACACAGAACTAGAACGTATTTATGATAATGATATGATTTATTAGAAGTCATTTAAGATATATCAATAAAGACATTGAATCAATATCACTGTGCCAGACTCAAACTTACTTTTGTATACGTAACATCTTCACCTGATGATAACTGAATAAATGAGCAAAAAGCTTTGTAATGATACCAATGACGCTCTTCTCGATCTTCCACTTAAATTTTATATTTTCAAAGCAGATTTGTTAACTTTCCTTTCTTGGGGGAGGGGGAGGGGAATCGATGTGAGTGCAGATATTTTATGTACCCTCAGTGATACCCCAACCATGCATATACAGGAGACGTACATCTTCAAACAAGGAAGAGTTTCCAAAGACGTCTGAAACATTTCTAATCCAGGTTCTCGTTGAAGCTTTTTTCATTCCTACTCAGAAGCTATCAAAACGAGCCACTTTCCTATAAAATGTGCTTGAAGATGATTGAAAACGCAAGCTTTGCAATTGGGAAACGGGAAGCTTTTATCTCGGTATTATTTTGATGTACTTTGCAAAGAAAAAGACTATTTGCGCGTGATATATGTAAAAACATTGTGAGAAACTTTTAGGTCGTTTTCCACAGGCAGACTTAACCTTTCCAACTGTCTTCAAAAATACTTTATAATAGAAGTAGCTAGTTTTTGAGTTTTCTGACGAAAGGTGCAAACGTTAAAATGAGAATCACGAGCATGGCGATTAATTGCGTTTTCAGAACAACTTGCCTATTTAGGAATGCGAGTGTGGGTGTATGCATGATGGTATCTTCCTTGGAACAATTAGATCAACGTGAAAGCAGCACTTCTTAATATAAGAAATTAATTTAGCTCAAATGGATTTGGGTGAACCGATTACTTTTACATTCACTGATTCATTCTCAATAGGTATTGACGCTTATCAGAATAATCAAATGATTGATCAACGTGAACTATTGTTGAGAATCACAGTGTTCAAACATTGTTTATGATTACTATTTGTGATTATTTGAGAGGTACAGCCTATTTTTATCCTCGCAAAAGAAGACTATAGGATGAATGTGGCTCTTATCTTTATTCATTCAATCCCACTACTCATCGTTTTCTATTAGCTTAATCCAAAGAATGATCTTTTTCTCTTATCCACAAATAATCATCGTATTAGAGGCCTTATGAGAAAAATGATTCCTATCGAATCAGAAACGTGACATTTGTGTACCTCTTCCACGTTCATTCATCGACCATTAACTCTCTTTATCAATTGATGACAACTTGAATATTTAACAATGATACTCTTCTTTTTTTCGTCGAGCTATAGCGCTTGTCATTCATGGAGAACAATGTTATCTATTGAAGTATTTCGAATACTGCCAATGAAAATAGTAGTGTCACACTTGAGAATAAAGTTTCATTGGCGAACTAATTACTATGTAAGTTTCTAATGTCAACTTTTAACTCTCAAGTTTCAAATTTCAATTTATTGATTTGAAGTTTCAAGTTTCGAGTTTCGACTTTCACGTTTGATGTATACACGAACACGATATCATACGAGCAATCAATATTCCAAACAAATTTCATAATTAGATACGAAGACTATAAGAATCGTCAACAGAGAGCTCCTGATCTTGACATATAAAAAGGCATCACTGCTCACGCATTCTGCACTTGATATATCATTCCTCATTCAAATAAAACAAAATCTTTTTTCTGTAACCAACACTGAAGAATGAAATCCTTTTGCATTCTGCTCATCTTTGGTAAGTGATAGTTAATTACCTATATACAAAAACGTGTTTTAAGTGATTCATTTTTTGCCATTTGGATAGGACTTATAAGTGCTGTTAGCACCTACAGATGCTTAGAACAGTTCAAAAAATATATTCAGTTTCATCGTGACATTGATACAAATAAAGTACCAAATGAAACGTAATAATTGAAAAGTCATGTATGGGTGCAGTTCTGCTGAGAATGCGAATTGTGGGGATCCATTCATGGCGAATTTGATAACTGATGCCCAAAAACCTGAAGCAACTGATGGTCAAGTGTGCATCGTAAGTCTTTTAGAAATATGACATTGATATTTATATCCTTGCTAACCTATGTGATCCACTTCTGCTTTCAGAAAGTGCGGGCTGGTAACTTAGTTGCTCGTGGAATATCACCCATTACAGCATGTGTAGGTGGTACAAACGGATGTTCGACGAAGACTGAAGGAGGTATTACAGCTAGTGTGTGTTGTTGTACGTCGGATCTTTGCAATGGTGCATCGATGGTCAGAAACCAGCCACTCCTTCTCTTCATTTTTATGAGTATTATCGCTCTTCTCACGTATCGATCGCTTTGAAATTATATAAACTCTTATTGTTTGCTGGTTGATGTGATAATTATCTAACTATTGCTTTATTTCACTTCTTATGGTTTTTAAAAATTTTCTGTAAAGAAACGAAGTATAACTGCTTGTCATATAACATTGCTATTATATTGGTATGGTTTTGTACACCTGAGCACGCGTGTTTTATATAATACAAAAATACAATCATATCGATAAGTTGTCAAGCACGATGTTCTGCAAAACATATCCAAATAGTACATGAAGTTCTTCGAAAATTGAAAAGGTGTGGATGTGGGTGTGAATCTTGTCTAAAGCAATGCTCACTAAAGAGTTGCAAGACGGATTTCGGAAGTTCTAGACCCGGATCCGTTCTTTTCAGGAGTCGCACTGAAAATTGGAGAAATGATCACCTCATATTTGGGTTACATCTACACCGAAGTCCTTACTCAAATCATATGTAATCGTTTCTAAAATTATCACTTCGAGGCTAAAAACGCTAGGACTGGCTCTAGACCCGCTCGAGCACATTTTTCAGCTGAGTAACACTCACACTTACACCTACGCTTAAACATATATTTTCACTTTAATAAAAAAAACTTCATTTTTTCAAAAAAAAGCCCCAATATCAAAGGGTTAATGGCGTTTTCGAAGGCTCTTGTCGACTTGAGAATGGGAGTGTGGATGTATGGATGAGGGTAAACGAGTAGGATCAGCTGTTCACGTTAGGATGTCAGCAATGGTAGTTGGAAGATTTCCACTCACACTCACACTGTAGTTGGTCTACATCCTGCCATAGTTTTCTTCTCCTTACTTTATTGTTCAGAAGTCTGCAAGGAGACATAAAGTCTAAAATTATTGTCATTTGAGTATATGGATGAATCTTTTTCGCATCCATATACCCGAATGATAACAATTTTTGGCATTATTTCTCCTCAGAGAATTCCAGGCAATAGAATAAGGAGAAGAGAACTATATTATGCTGTAGCCCATCAAAAATTGTATGAAACACTTGAGCGAAAATTCCATCGTAAAGCCCTTTGGAAAGTGATTCAGAAACCTCAACCTACATGATATACCTAAAATATTGATGGAAAGACTATTTGCTCAGGATAAGATTGTACGTTAATACGGACACCCAAACCCACACTCTCGATTACTTGTTGATCAATAAAACAGAACTCGCTATAAATTGAAATTCTTCTGGAATATGTTATTGCTCGAGATTTAAAAAGACTTCTTGTTCAAGTGAAATAAACTCGTCATATTTTCTCAATATGATTTAATTTGGAGTTGAAAACTCTTTCATAATATACAGCAAACCACGAGAAATAAGTGACTATGGTTACCATTAATATGTTCAACAATGGCCATGATGCAACATGGATTCATTCAGTTATCAGTATTTAATGTGACATACTAAGATTTTAAAATAGAGATTAAGCAAAACATCTCGACTTTGTCCAAGAATGACTAATTTTCGAACGGCAAACTCTAATAAAACAATGTAAATATTATAACACGATGCACAGCTACAAAATATTACTCACTGCAATAGCCTAGATATTATCATTTTATTCTGTCGTTTTGTATAAATATCACTTGACGATGAATATCTAACATAAATAAAGTGCTGATGATAACAGATTGATAAACATTGAATAAGAATAGTGAGAATAGAACAACTGTTAATATACTTTATCATTTGACTTCACAAAAAAATTACATGTTAACTTCAGAGCGTGCCCAAACATTTTGTTGATCTTTGAATCATTCAAATAATGTTATTTGAAAATGAGCATAATGTTTCTGAGTCCTCATTCAGCGAATGTTCGCCTGTTCTTTAAATATACTAGTTTTTACAAATTCATGATTACTACTGATTGAAACGACTTCAGCAATATTCATAAATAAGTTTGGTTTGATTCTAAAATATGTATTGACAGAGCGGTGATTAGACAGCCAACATTGTGAATTTTAGCAGGAACTAGATACTAGTCGCAATTTAAGCGATCGATAGTTGTTTGATGCATCAACTTGTTCTAATGAAGAACAAATATCAAAAACAGCGAAACATTACGGATCAGTAATGTGAAACTTTAAAGTAAAATTCAATTGAAGAACTACTATTCCGTTTTAAAGTGTCTGCTTTCAAGTTTTGATCGGCTGTGCTTTCATGGCACTCATATTGAGAGAGTGATTGGGACATTTGTATGAAAAAGCCAATCTTAATTGATCTCAATAATTGAAAATGATTTAAACAATGTTTATTGTAACTATAGAGATAAAATAAATACACAACCCTTATCATAATATCATTGAGAAACTTCAAGTTGTTGTGAACAACATTTTTACTCACACAGAAAGCACTAGACTACTGCTATAGTACCATTCCCTAGTCCAAACTATTGTAAATTGATCAGCTATATCTTATGAATTAAAACCAAATACAATAACAGAGAAATGAATGTCATAGAAACAAAAAGACACAACACCTATAGTCTTTCTTACATGTTTACCGCTACGTGTAAAGAAGTATCAAGGACACTTTTTTTATCACTTGTAAATGCGTCAAAAAAGATATCATACCAGCTAGAGCATTCTGAGCAAATTTCACAATCAGACAGAAAGACTAAAAGATACGCTATGAGAGAGTTTCTTATCATCGTATATATAAAGGCAACACCACTCACGTATTCTGCATTTGATATAATATTTATCATTCAAATAAAGCCCAACTTTTTTTCTATCATAAAGACTGAAGAATGAAATCCTTCGGAATTCTACTCATCTTGGGTAAGTTTATAGTCAATAAGCGATTTAGAAAAAAATGTTTCATATGATTCATGTTTTGCCATTTAAATAGGATTTATTGGTGCTGTTAGCACCTACAAATGTTATGTATGCACGCCTGGCGACAAGAATTGTGGCGATACGTTCGATCCCAAGTCCGCAACTGATGCCCAAAAACAGGAAGCAATTCCAGGCACAGTTTGCATTGTAAGTGTTTTTGAAATAGGACTTTGATATTTATGTTATGATTGATCAATTTGATCTATTTCGTTTGCAGAAAGTAAAGGTTCAAGACCAAGTTACTCGTGGAATATCGCCACCTGGAGTATGCCTAGGTGGTGAGAACGGTTGTAAAACGATAAGTGCACTAGGTGTTTCAACTCATACATGTTGTTGTACGAAGGACTTGTGCAATGGCGTATCGATGGTCAAAAACCAGCCACTGCTTCTCTTCATTGCTATGGGTATCATCGCTCTTTTCACCTATCGATCGGTTTAATATTACATATACTCTCTTTTTTTCACTTGCTAATATGATAATTATTCAACTACTATAGTTTTTTACTTCATAATGCTTTAAATTTTTTCGTTTAATAATAAAATAAAATTCCTTGTCCCATGCAGCACGACTATATCGATGTGGCTTTGAAGACTTGAACACATGTATGTTTTTGTAATGCAAAAAATACAACCATGATCAATAAAGAGTCAAAGATAATATGTTTCAAAACCTACACAATCACTAAATGAAGCTTTTCGAGCACTGAAAAATGGAACAAAGTATTGAGTAGAAACTGTTACAAACTTTGACACAATTATTTACTTATCATCAGGTGAAGAAAAGGGACTCACACATGGAATAAGAACAACTTTATGATCACGGCATGATTGTATGAAATTCAATGAAGATACAGCAGTAAAAGCATTCGAAGAAAAGATCGATTTGAAGCTCGTATATTTTTCTATGTAGATTATGTCTCTGTCTGATGACAATGGAATGATTCAATAAACAGTTGTAACGATTACGATGAGTTTCTTT
Source organism: Rotaria sp. Silwood1 (assembly GCA_905250075.1). Lineage (NCBI taxonomy): Eukaryota > Metazoa > Rotifera > Eurotatoria > Philodinida > Philodinidae > Rotaria > Rotaria sp. Silwood1. The sequence goes on along the minus strand of CAJNOP010000034.1, from coordinate 1,123,026 downwards.
TTCATATTCTACTCAATGTTTGATGTTCCAAACACAAGTTTTTATTTCGCTTCCTTTCACGTATAAATGAATAGATAGTAAAAACTGTAATATAATGCTTTCGTGTTGTTTGTCTGATACTCCAACGGACAGAAAATAAAAGATACACTGTTGTCAACAAAGAATATCTGCTTTGTTTGCAGTGATAACAAACTCAAATATTATACTTGGAAATGATATTTATATCATGGTGCTAGGACAATGCGTCGCGAGTGTGTGGATGTGGGAATGAATGTGAGTGAGAGCGCAGATAGTTTCAGTACACCCATGTAAAAATAAAAAGGTATTCAACGAAATGATTCTTGAAATTAATACAAAAAAATGCGTTAAAAGACAAATTAACGAAATTTCACGAAGAAAATTTCATGAACTTTCGTTATATTCCGAAAACTCGTGTAAACGCGTTAGATTTTTCACGCGTGATTGCCGTTTTAACTATAACTAACTCATTATATATCGTTAAACGTTGCATTCATTTTCACGCGTTAAGAAGTTTAACGATATTTCTTGAGTTTTTTTTATTTTTAACCAATCTTACCATGTTAAATATCGTTAAACTTGGTATTCATTTTCATGCGTTAAACATATTAACGCGTTTTCATGCATTTCTGTATTTTTCACGAAACTTAACTGATTGATTCTCGTTAAATCTAGTAACTGTTTTCACGAGTGAAATATTTTAACGAGTTTTAATGAAAATCTTAATTGTTAACGAACGTCATTTAATTATTCATCATTGAATCTACTAATTGTTTTCACGCGTACAATATTCATGATTTTTTGTGTAACATATTTGTTTATGCACATTACACAAAAATCATCTTGAAAGGCTTATATTTACGAAATATCAAGTGTGTCTGTGGACTATATCTATCCAGATATCAATAGCTTTTTATCAGATTAGGCAGCACTCCTTTAGAGAAATCTCTACTTTGTATTAATCGCTAGCAAAACTACTTGAATTAATTCTAGATAAAGATACTCCTCTTTCAGTTTTTCTTTAAAATTTACTATGGGTTTTATATCAAAGGAATGTAATTCTATACTTCGTACATCATCATCATTTCTGCTCCACACGATAAAAAAAAGTTTACCGAAATAATTGCTCCAGTTAAGGTCAAAAGTTGCCTCAAAAGACAAATTATTTAAGTTTCACGAAGAAAATTTTCATGAATTTTTGTTAGATTTGGAAAATTCGTTTTAATGCGTTAGATTTTTCATGTTTTTTCACGCGTGATTGTCATTTTAATGGTAACTAACTCATTATATATCGTTAAATGCTGCATTCGTTTTCACACCTGTGATATTTTAACTTTCTCACTCGAGCTACATGCCACCTATATAAGCGTGTATTGATATAAATTCCTCTTTTACGCTATTGAGTTGAGCTGAGTTGAGTTTTTCGCTTATAGAATCTAGATCTAATATGAAAACTATGACTGGTTCATCTCTGTTAAATACGTAAGCTGATAAACTAAGTTAAGACGAAAGGGGTAATTAAATTATATTAGTTCATGTAATCTGTCTTTCCATAGTTCAAGCTAATGAATATATTACTTCTCAGGATTTTTCATACATTGTGATTCACCGCAAATATGATGAAATTTCTTCAATGATCAATATCTTGCTAAGTTTTACTCGTCTGAGGAGAAAAATCCAGCTAATCAATTCAATAGTGGATGTACTTTCTAATAAGATGCTTAAGATAACATTATTATCACTAAAAATATTTCGTAATTGGTAGCGAAACAAATCACAGAATACAATATTTTTTTTTACTTTGTCGATATCCCAGATTTTAAACTAGTAATAGTCTTATCATTTCTGTCAACTATGGAATACATTTCTGGTACCTACAAGAATACAAAATTGTAGCAAGTAAAGCCATAAATAGTTTCACTTTCGAGATATCGACAAAATAAAAAAAATATTGTACTTCCTCGTTGGTTTTGCTATCTATTACGAAATATTTATAGTGATAACAATGCTTTCTGAAACATCTTATTAAAAAGTACATCCAATATTGAATTGATTACCTGGACTTTTCTTTTCAGGCGAGTGAAACTAAGCAAGATACTGATTATTGAAGGAAGTTCATCACACTTGCAGTAAATAATAATGTATGAAAAATTCTGAGGGGTAACATATTAATCAGCTTTCGTATTTAACGCGTTTTCGATAAATTCATGTGTGAAGAATCATTAAAAATGTACTGATTTAACGAAAAAAAGATCGTTAGAATTTGAAAACGCGATTAAACGCGTTAATTTTGCGCACTTTTAACGCGTTTTCATGATCAAAATTGTAATATTTTTAATCGTTAAATCGTTAAACTTTTAACGAATTTTCACGTCACAAAGTTTCGTTAAATTAGCAAAAATTTTTACATGGGCACTCATCAACATTTTAACTCACGCGCATACAACGAGGCCTACATCCCCATATAAACAAGAATTTTCGACAACGTGCTTAATCTCCCGGATTGCGATTCTCCTTTTAGCATTTTGATGTTCATTTAGAAAGCGCCAAGACTAATTCCTTGCTTCAGAAAAGGTACTTGGAGTCATTTGAAAGGGCAAACTTTGTGTCTGAAAAATGTTCAAAAAGTTTTCTTTCAATATTTTTAACATTTATCACGCATGAAAAGGTCACTTCTATCGACAAAACACATGAACATTTTGCAACAAAATATTTTTCACGTTTCTCAAATGTAAAACTTGCTTTCTCGAGTGTCTTCAAGCAATTTTTATGAATCAAGTAGCTAAATCTAATGTTTCCTCAGTGGATGTAAGAACACTCAAGTAGAAGCCGCGTGAAGCGTGGTTAACCGTTTTTCCGGAAATTCTTATCTACTAGGCGATGAGTCTATAGATACAGATATGCTGGTTAGAATGTCGATAAGAGTGACCAGAATATCAGCACTCACACCGGCATTGGCACCCGCAACCGCACACCGGCACAAATATATACACACATCCACACATCTTCATGCACCTAGACTCAACCCGATAAGCAGAGTCAGAGTCACATCCAATGTCACTTTTCTCGGCAGATGAAAGCATTGGCATCGCAGAGCTAAGTGAAGACCTAAGTGGATTCACACACTCTTCCTAGACTCGCAACATCAATAACAATCACACTCCTAAACGCATCTCATCAGCTCACGGAAGTTTATGTTTTGAATAAAGGAAGAACTTTGCCAAAAGCTGTACATATTTTCTCGTCAATATTAATATAGTAAGAAATGGCAGCAACATGTACAAGTGCTCTTAAGCACTTTTAAGCAACGATCAGAGCAAACGAAGATAATATGCTTCTTTGAAGTTGGAAGAGAATTTAACGGCACTTATTTATACAAACAGTTCAAGCTCATATCGATTTCTATTGCTGATATTGTGCAAAATAAAAGAGTTTCAATAATTTCGGCATATTCAGTATATCGTTTCTACAATACTCATTTATTCCGAGATTTTAATATCATTTATATGTATCAAATGTGACCAGAGATGGGCAAATCAACGATTTTTTGACTCAATTCAAGTCATTTCTAAAAAATTCCATGTCAAGTCAAGTTAAGTTAGAGTTCAACCGAATTTTCATCAAGTTTTCTTTAATTGAAGGCAAATTATCGAAAACATTCTTTCCTTAATCCATATTAAAGCTTTGCTATCGTTCACTAAATTGTTTATTAATTTAGTTATTATAAAAACAAAGAAAACAACGTATTTTCGTGAAATATATTTTTCGTAAATGACCTGCCCAATAACAATTGAGGAAAAAGATTTTCTGAATATTTCAACAGCCATCATCTTATTTTATGCAAATTCACTGTAGGAACATATTTGTTGATCTTCATTTCTATTTTTTCGCTATATTTCAAGTTAGAAAACCGCAATTGAAGTGAATAAAACAATTATATATATATATTTAGACTTGACTTGACTTTTTTATATACGGTCAAGTCACAAGTCAAATCAAGTCAGAGTTGCTTTGAGTCAAGTCATAAATCAAATCAAGTCCAATCTTAAAAATTCCAAGTCAAGTCATTTTGA
>CAJNOP010000034.1:935139-1118925 GCA_905250075.1 Rotaria sp. Silwood1 | reverse complement strand
GAAAATTAGTTCGTAAAAAGTGCACATTTTTACACATTTATAATGCGTTAAATTTTTGAATGAATATACAGTGTCGGCCAAGATTATTCATACAGCTAAAGAAAATAATGCAAACATGATATCTCTACAACGGATTAGGTCTTTTGAGCTGCCGTTTTCGTAAAAAAGGTAGAAAAGTGTTCATAGTATATTTGTAGAAAGTTTCAGTTTGATTCGCTATGAAATGATTGTTTTAGATAACAAAGAAGAAAAATCATGTGTTTCAATTTCGTTCAAAATTATTCATACAGTTCATACAATGATCCATGCAAATATTACGCTGTTAATAATTCTGGGCTTATCATCAATAACATCATTCTCAGGATCCAAAACTATTATTTTCTATGAACTGTACAAATAATTTTGAACGAAACTGAAACACATGATTTTTCTTCTTTGTTATCTAAACAATCATTTTATAGCGAATCAAACTGAAACTTTCTACAAGTATACTATGAACACTTTTCTACCTTTTTTTAAGAAAACTACAACTCAAAAGGCCTAACCATTGAAGAGATATAATGTTTGCATTATTTTCTTTAGCTGAATGAATAATTTTGGCCGACACTATATTGCACTGCTCAAAAAAAGAAGCCTGTGGGATATATGGTGTCCCACCCATCCTCAAAGGATTAAAGATGTTCTTTAAAAAGAAGAAAAAAAAACATGAAGCATTCTGTTAGTTTTGTAATTGCATTCTTTCTTTGTTGTTCTATGAAATCCTAAAAATTCTTCTGACGTGACAACAATCATAAACGTATGCATTTTAATGCCTATTACTATTAAGAATTCATATTTTGATTGTATTTGAAGTACTTTTTAGCGATGTTTTCTTTTTTCATTTCGATCAAATCCATTGATATATTTAGGAATAAGCCTGCATCAAGAGAAAATATTGATCTACTAGATAATTAATATTAAATCACATTTTTGTAGATTACTTATACCAATATGAATGAATGGATGGAAAGAATTTCATTTATATTTCAAAGACGATTACGATTTCGATATATTAAAATGATGACAATTATTACTATTGGTTTTATTCTTTATTTTACAGTTATATACACATTAGTCAAATTAATTATGTATCCTATTAAACCCAGTGAGACTAAATTTATAAGTATGACAACGACTAAGCTTTAAATAAATTTCTGTTTTAAACAACATGAATGAAAAATGTTTGTTAACAAGTAGAGATATTTATTTATTTTTTTTTTTGTTTAGTTAAAGTATATATTTAATTAAGATATCACAGTAGAACAATCATTTCTTTTTAAAATAAGAAAAGTTACTGTTTTTCCTTGTCGTCCACCAAATGACATTGTTGGTGTTTCAATTTCACGTTCTAATGAAAATTCTAAAAATAGAAAATTTTATTTTTGTTTTTTATCAACAGAAAAACAAAAGAAAATTTACTCGGCTGAAAAAATTCTAATAATTCATTTCGTGTCCAATTACACGAAATAAGAAATAAGAAATTTTTGATATGTCGATGAACTGTATCTACATAGCCTTCACGCTTTGTTTTTCGTTGATCAGATGAACATAAAAGTATAGCATCTAATGTACCTTTATCAATACCAATATCAAAATGATCAAGTGATGATGTATCAGATGCAGTCATATCAACGACTTGAAATTTAATATTCGATCCAATTTGTGTACGAGCTAATTCAATAGACTTTTCAGAATAATCAATACCAGTTAAATGAACGAAACCACGACGTAGTAAACGTTGAATAACATGACCATTTCCTAATTGAATATTTATTTTAAATAAAAAGGAAAAACAAGCATGATCTCTATAAACCTGTGCCAATATCTAAAATAGTTGTTGTTTCTTTATCAGGTACTAACTGACATACAGTATCGATAAGTTTGGTCAAAATACTTTTACCAAACCTGGAAAGATTTTATCGAAAGAATTTGTTTAAAATTTCAAATTAACATACCAAATTTCGCCTTCATCACCAAATTCATTAAAATTATTTAATTCTCCTTCATATAAGGTATCCCAACTGGATGATATATATATATATATAATAATGCATTTAAAAATTAATTTAGATTTCATTACTCACTATTCTTTTGTTCCAATTACCGATTCATCTTCTTCTTCACTCGACATTAAATTAATTCTAATCTTCAATAGAAATAAGAAAAAAAAGACAAGAACACTGATACTAAAATTCATATATTTCTAATCAACAAAAAAAAAAAAAAATGTTTATTCCCATTTTTTATGCCAAGATACACGATCTAACAAATCACGTCTTAAATAAATATGTTCGGGTATTTCTTCTTGTCGTCGTTTTAATGCTAAAGCTTTTTCTTCACGTTCTTTACGTATTGGATCTTGTTCATAAAGATTATCTTCTTCCTAAAAATAAAATCATTGTTATTAAATGAATCAAATATTTTTCTTAACTTACTTCCGTCAGATATGGTCGACTTAGATAAGCCATATTTTCTAATTCGATTTCAATACGTTGTTGCATATCACGTTTTTCACCTTGACTTAATGTACGCCGAACTCGATGTTTTCTTTTAGAAATAATGTCACATTCGGTTTTAGAGAATTTACAAAAAAAGACAAACCTACCCTAGCAATACATTTCCCGGAATACGTCGTGTTGGTATATAATTACTAAATCGAAATTGTGAAACTTGTTTAAGTAAAGCAATTGATAATCGCATCTTTAAAAACAAATAAAAATGAAATTTTTGGTTCTTTTTTCTTGTACTTTCAAATGAATATTTTTCTTCGTTTTATTTTCAAAATCAAAAAAAAGACGAGCCTCATTAGTCTTCCTTCGATGTTATTTTAGTGTTATTGTCTTTATTTAGTCGTTGTCTGTCCTCTCGATGTCCATATTGATGAATTGATCGTGTTCGTCGATGATAATTTGTTGATAAAAATGTTTTTAAACTTTGATATTTTTCTTTTAATAATGTTGGTGGAGGTTTTTCACGTAATTTTTCACGTAAAACACTTAATGTTGTTAATATATTGCCCAAAAAAAGCAGAAAAAATATTATTGCTAATACCATTACTTGCCATTCATGTGTACTTGATACATGTGCTAATTCCCATAATGTATATGCATTATATAATTGAAATAAATAGCCGACAAGAAGAAATGGAACCAAAAATGATAGACCACCTTGAAAGAAACAAATCAGTATATCTCAAATTAATTCTTTTATTATTTATAGCAGCTAGCTGTAGACAAATATTCTCGATCATTGGAAAATTTTCTATAGTTGTCAAGTTATTAAGAATTAGAGCATATGTTGTTTCTACCTAAGATTCAAAATACTTGTGAAAATTCTGACTTGAAATGTTGGCATTGATCTCTGAAAGTACAGAAACTAAAGATGAAACAAATTATATTAGTTTGATAATACTGCTCAATATGTCGACAGAAAGAGTAGATCTTTATCTACAAAATAGTGTATAGATTATTAGTTTTGTATGGGCTATTAACCAACAATAAATTCTTACATAGAAGATATTACGGAGTTGCAACAAATCTAATTGATTTGTATGAAAAAAAAAACATATTTACAAAGTGAATTGAGTCATCTATCGATTTGGTTTTTTTAGTCATTGGTATTTCTGATCTCATTAGAAAGAATGGTCTCACTATTTATTGTATGAAAACTAGGTGAGATAGCTGATTTAACTCTTCGCTTACGGACTTTTCACAAAGATGACCAAAAAAAAGTGAGCTTATCTATACAAGCCTGAAATCAAGTTGACATGTCAAAGGAAAACAGCAAATTACGTTACGTATTGATTAACGTCATAGAATTCAGTACTTGCAAAAAAAGAGTTATCCAAAAGTTTAGGAAATTCTTCGTATATTTCAATAAATCATCTTGTAGTTTCATATTATAAAATAGACATAATAAAAATCGAGTGTCTGATCTTTACGAAGATTAAAGCTTCAACGGTAATTGCACCTTTCTCGAACGATAATGATTCAAGAATTTTAATTGTCGTCTAGCATCACAAAACTTTGAATTATTGTGTACACAGAGAGTCTATCGAGTCTCATACGTTTCTAAATTCACAATTCCTTTATTTTTACTTGATATACATGTGCAGTGATATTATATAATGTTGCTGTGCTGCTAAAAGCATAAGAGGGTGAGAAGATTATAAAAGTTATCATCTAGTTAAAAGCTTAGCTCGTATATACAAGGATTCCGTGATCAAATGGTCAATAGAACAAATTCATGTAATAAAAAATCTCATGTCTATATTCTAATTAAGACTATAATGATGAAATTGAGTTATCAGTTACTATTTCACTAGTTTCCTATAAACTATTACTAACTAATGTCTACGCCAAAATGAAAGAGGAACAAATGCAAGCTCAATAATTGGACAATGGCAACAGATAGCGGCTTGTGATGTTCAGTTATTGAAAGAGGAAAACTCTAGATGTCTTTCGTTTGATAAGATATAAAATAAAATTATTTTAAAACTCATCATTTTCGCAAACAATTCAACAGCATGCATGAGAATAGAGTTCCATTTCAAGAATATTTTGATAAACAGTAGGACAGTTTGCTAAAACTCAACAGAATTTCATTGAAGGTCTACATGATTTTATTCGCTCAATATTGACATGTGAGAAGGTAATCATCTGCATCACTTCAAATCGTATATAGCAAAATTCGAATAGATTTGATTTTTATACTGAACAAGAATCTTCTTTGACTTACGAAACATCCATCGATGAAAACCTTCGATAGTTATTTCCATATCATGTGTTTCACCCAATGCTCGCAATCGATATAGACAACCACGTTGATAATAAAACTGAAGAACCTAATAAGAAGCAAAAATCAAATAGATCTTTCTTTTTCAAATTCATAGTAAAATTTATTTACTTGAACAAAACTTAAGTAAAACGAAAAGACAAAGAATTGTGTACGAAAAGTATGATAAGATGCAGACTCTGGCCATGTTAATAAAATAGCTGTAGCAACTGTTGATACAAAATGATGAGCTCGCCACCAAGCTAGAAGAAAAATATACATAAGTAAGTGAAGTATAATGAATAAACCTTTTTAATGCTTCTAAAATAGCTCAAACCATCTTTTCATTTATTTAAATACATATTTCCTTCTTAAACATTTACCACTGAATTCTCTATTAAATCACCTATTTCTATTTTCATTAATACTTATAATATTTCTTTTATGAAATAAAACTAACGATCGATCTAATTATTACAACTTTCAAAAAACTACAGTTTTCCTTAATTTCCTTCATTGCACACTTGAATTCTCCAATTAGTGTGATTTTTTGCCTCAATTTCTGTCAAATTTATGACAGAAAACGAATTCTCTTACATTGTGAGCTTGAGTCAATTTAAAGCTAAGTTATTGTTACAGTCCATCGGATCAAAAATTTTCAGATCCGAATCCGAGTTCAAGAGCAACATGACAGACTCTACTGATTGGTATGTCGATAGCTTCTAGTAGTGAATGATATAAAAGAGTTGTTTTACTGCAGTTTTACTATATTTTAGTCACTCATTTATCCGTAAATATCATCGCCTTCTTAATAATTGTAATTTAAACTCATCAGTCTATTATGTATGCAAGGAGTTCATGCATTTCATAAATCGATCAAGATTTAAATAAGAAAGAGTATAAATTTAAGAATTAAAACATTTTGTAAAGCAAATGAATGATAAACTTATTTGTGAATATTGTGACAATTAAGTCAATTACTTGTTTACTCTGAAGACAAGACTAGTTTGAATATGTATGCATATGTAAATAAATTTCTATCGAAACTACAAAATCCTAAAAGAATTCTCATTCAAGTCAAACTTACGATTAATATGTGATCCATTGACAACTAAAATTGATTCTCGTATTGTCAATGTACAATAATACCAAACCAATAAAAAATGAAATAATGCATCAAATGCACGATAACGTGATGTTAATGACCAAATGACAAGTGAAGATACTAATGAAATACATGTAACAATAAATTTAAATTTTTCATATTCTTGTTTATATGTCCATTTATCGGCTTTATTTAATATTGATACATCAACACCGCCAAGAATAACCTTTAAATAGGAATCTTTACGTGGTAATGTATCAGCAACACGAGATAAATATAATGAATTTGCCTGAACTTGATCTGATATGAGATTAAGACGTTCAAGAGTAGATAATGTATTAACAATTTTATCTAATGATGGAGAAGAATTAATTGATGTTAATGGACGTGGTGTTGTTGTCAAAGGTATTGACAATGAAGATTTTCTTCTTTCGAGATTTGTAGTTGATTGAGAACTTTTTAAATTCGTTGGACTTGAATTTGAAACGTTCTTTTTTGTTATTTCATCTTAACAAAACAATAATAGTCTTTTCAAACGTTTAAGAATTATAAAATAAACAAATATCTTTTTCTAACGAAAACAAGATTTTTGAATCATTAAAATTTTTTTATGAAAATCACGTAGATTTTCGAAAAAGATAGTGAATGTAAGTTTACATCGAGGTTTTTGCAGCTCTTCTAGGCCCTATCAACTGAGATTCGGAGGAGAAAAGTCAAAGATCATTAAGTACGTTTTCGTAGTAATGGGACAAGGTACGTCAGTAATAACAGTGCTTAGGCCATTCTGAAACTTCCTATTTAACGCAGTGAAAAGATCTTATATTAGGTATCAATTAGTACAGTAACAACATTGTTGATCTAGCAGAGTAAAAGTAGGATGAACATAGAAAAGTATCAACTAATAGAATTTTAGATTTAGGCAAAACTTAACAGAATCAGTCAAATTTCATCGAGAGAAAGTATGATGTAGTCGAAGACTTGATGCATGATTAAATTAATATGTATAATAGGCTAATATAGCAGTTGAACTGACAAACTGAAGAATAAAATGATATTTTTCGCTTTGGACAATGTGTATGGTATATATTATCATTTAGAAAAAAGAACCTATGCTTTGAAGATGTATCTAATAATACAAATGAATTTTCTTAATTTAAAAAATGTTAAATGAATCTAATAAATTGTTCTTAATGCAAACCTTTTTTGCAATGGCACAATTTCAGAGCTTGCGTATCAGCTATAAAAATTATTACAATTTTGATTCATTTATTAATGTGGTATTTTTTAAAATTCTCTGACAATATACTATAATTTTATAACAGTCAGAGTTTGTGAATTTCAGACTTTGACTTTTTGAAGAAATCGCACTGACAAGCTATTTCGTTATTTATCTTGGGACACATGTCTTCACTATCATTTTATTTAATCTTCTAGAAAGGCATTAAAAACGTAGTTCATATATTAGAATAAAATGTTATTGATATATGGTCTTTGATCGTATGTCAACAATATCTTGCACGGTCTACGACTGAAGAGGGGCACGTTACTAAGACGTCTGTCACGATCTATGTACTTCAACAGTCTTTTCGAATGGTGATTCAAAAAGAAGATCAGCTCTCGATATAGTTCATACTTGAATATAATACTTAATTAAATTTTAATACCTTTTTTAGAGTAAGTCTTTTTCAATTCTTTTATATCTTCTTGTAATTGATCAAGTTTTTTCTTATATTTATCATATTCCATTCGATATTTTGTTTTTAACGATTCAACTTCATCTAATTTTACAACATATTCTTTATGTTTTGGTTCAAATAAACGTAGTTCAGCATCTATTTCTAACCAATCATCATATAATTTACTGAATGATTTATCATCAAATGTTTCAACTTTAGTTGTTGTTGGTGGAGATGGATGGTAATCAGTTGTTGTTGATGGAGATGAATGATCATCAGTTGAACTTGAAGGAGATAAAATCATTGGATGATCTTCATCATCTTCCAATTGTGCAATATCAAAATGTCCTGCTGTTGACTGACGATTTATTTCGTCTTCATTATTAAATACAGTATCACTTGTCATAATTTTTCTTTTTAAAAATCTAAATTTAACATCTAAAAAGTCAGAAAGAGAAATAGAATTCAACTATAAATAATATATATTTGTTCTAATTTAACTTATTCATTTTTAGGAAGAAAATGAAGGAATTATTTCGAAGAATTTATGAGTAAATTCTATAAAATAACATTACAGGAAAAAAAATCTTTCTTAAGATTGTTTTCAATTTATAGTGATGATTAATAATGTGTTCTTGTTGTAATAATTTTTCTTTGGAAATGTAATAAAATGAAATAAATAATGAGTTTTAATATATTTATAAATGAAATTCAACAAAGAAAGTTTTTGTACTCAAGATGTTATTATGAACAGTCATCTAAAAGAAATATTTGTTCGATTTTCATTTTACTCAAATATGAATTACATTGAAAGTATCAAATAGTTTGATTATATCATAAAATATGATTCGAATAAAGATAGAAATGAACAAGATAATTACAACGCATTTATAGAAAGCATAAATAATTTTTCAAGAGCATAGAAACTCTATTGATTAAGGAGTTGAGGATTCTTGCCGATTGAATTTTGGATCTAGTTCATGAATCCAGCTTTACTTTCAAATCCAATTTATATTCAGCTCGAAGTCTGAAATAATGCATGGATCGAAAGTTTTGAAGCTACATGTATGTTTATTTTGAGAATCTTTTCAATGTATTCGATAAATACAAAAGCTATCCGTTAGAAACAAAGTTTTGTGCTGTTTCTGAATGTGAGCATAAAGGATTCATCTTAGTTTTTTTTCTACAGTCATATAGTAATCTTTGAAAGGCCCAAAAAATTAATTCGAAATGAACATAGAGACTTAAATTTCTAGTGCTAATGTTTGACCATTCTAGTCTGTTTGAAAGTATCTCAGACAAAGCAAAAACTATCGTTGATGATAAGAATTTCGTGCTCTCTTTAAGTAAAGGATTACAAAAATTACGTCTAGTTTTATTTGAGAATAGTGAGGAAATGGAACCAAAAAAGTCTGTAGAGATAACATTTAAACCGCATGCAATTTTCAGCCCTATATTATGATGTTTTCAGTAGATACTTAACTAACAAGAGTTAAAAATAGCTAACTGAGTAACTCCATATTCTCTGCAGACCTCCATTCTATAGATGTTTTTTTTGTTTGCAAGAGCATGTCACGATGCATCACATGACAGAACTTTTTTTCTAATTCTTTTTGTTTAAGGAAAGAAAAGTTCCATGTCTCCAAAAATAGTGCTCTAATTATAAAGAAAGCTTAATTAAAAAAGCAGGCTCTGTCATGTCCTGCAGCTTTACATGATCTTTCGAGCAGAAAAGAAAAGCTATTGACTAAAATGAAGCTCCTTTAAGAATTCTGGCATATGTTATCAAAAACAGATAGATGCTTTTCTACTTGATTTGAAAAAAAAACGAGGTGTCAAAGCAAAAATTGATATCATTTATGAGAGATCAGACCTCAGGCTAACATTACTGGATTGTATCATGAAGAAAATATTTCTGTCACAAATTATCTTGACATATGTTTAAAAAAAAAAATTTTTGAAATAATTAAAAAGAAAAATTAAACATAAATTCTTTTTATCATTCCTTCTTTCTTCTTTTCTTTTTTGTTTTTATTTTTATAAGCGATATTTTATAAATAAAATTCTTTGATATTTCCTGATATTAATAACAATAACTCTAATACTCAATCAATTACTGGAATAATTCCATTATATGTTTGTGACTGTTGTGTTTGATAATTACTCCAATTAGCCTAAAGTTAATGAAATAAAAATTTAAGTTTTACAAAAAAATTTTTTTTTTCAAATTTACATTTGTATCTCGTTTTTTTTCACTATTTTGTGCTAATAATTGTGTTCTATTAAATAAATTCTTTGTTTTTTCAATAATTAATTGATATGGTGATAAAGCTTGTGAACCCATAACAACAATGCCTTTTTGTGAATCAATTTTTGCATCTAAACTTGCATTACGTATTAAATTAACAATCCAACGTTCAGCTTCTTCTGTACCCATATTTAATTTTTCTGCTAACATACTAAAAAACAAAAAAGAAAATTTCATTATTAATTAAATGATTATATGTACAAATAACATTACTCAATTGTAATACAATGATGAATACGACAAAATGTTTCGAATATAAGTAAACGAGCATTTTCCATAAACTCATCAGTACAACCAATAAGAAAAAAATCATTATTAAGTACAGCTGTACAATCACGTAATTTTTGTTGAGCACCATCAAAATCAAAATGAACATAAAGACATTCAAGAAATTCAGTTATTGGATCACGAAATGCATATGATTCCTAAATAGAAAAATAATTATATTTTGACAAAAAACAAAATAATTTTTTTCTTTTATTGTTTTAATAAATTTAAAAACCTGTTGAATAACTTTGACAAGTTCTTTTAATGTTCTTTCATTTTTTTTTCTTGGATTAATAATAACAGCTGCAGCTAAATAACGTAATAAATGTGGTGATGCTGTTTGTAATGTATTTAAATAAGCATTTGTTTGATTTGTTGTTGATGTTGCTGAACCAAGAAATAATTGAACAAGATCATCACGTCCTTTTGGATGATTAAAATAAACAAATAATGACCAATGTATAAACCATGTACGTTGATGTAATAAATCTAATGGTGAACGAGAATTATTTATTTCAATTGCTTCTTTTAATTGATTTAAATCATCATATGCATCATCCCAACGTTGCATTAAAATTTCCGATGCTAATTTACCCCATAGACATGACATCATATTTTTATCAGTACTTGGTACCTTAAGTATTAATATGAATAATTATATTTCAAATTTTATTAAAAATACTTACAAGAGCACGATAGAGACCTAAATTTGTAGCTGCTCGAGAATAATCACCACAATCATAAACATAACGAGCAAAAGTATAAAGAGTATCGACCATACTTCGTTCAATCTAAGATAGAAAAATAAAAATTAACAATCAAGTCTTAAGAATAGAGCGGAGTCAGATAGTTGCGCCCTAGGATACTTTGTTGCTCAAGAGATTTTTCAGGAAAGTACAAAAAATTAATAAAACACAGTAATAATGAGAAAGAATACACTACTAGTAGTAGAAAGAGTTTAACTGCCGATACATTTTAATTGATTGTTAGCTTCTATACGTAAATTCTCAATCAAACTATGTAGTTGATTATTCGATGACTTGTTTCTTTTACTATGGTGGTTGATTGCTTGACTTATGTTGATGATATCTGAGGGTAGAGGGTCTGATGAATGGACATTCTCTTCATCCTGATCTACTCTAGAATAATGCTTGGGGAAATCAAATGATCATTTCGAACGATACTCAAATAATTGAGTCTATCATTCGAATTAATATTATTACACATCATTCCTTCATAATTTAAACCAGAATCTGTCTTAGTGCATAACCATTCTAGACGCAAATAGAGATGCACGGGACCAAGTATTTTTACTATCGATTTCGATCGTTGTCCTAGTAGCTTGTTTTCAGAACGTTCCGGCCAAAGTCTTGGTATATTCGTATTAGTAGACTCTACTTTTTTGCGACCTGATTTCTGTTTTTATCATGACTCAGAAGAGATTATTTTCAAATGTATTTCTATCAAATCTGAAAACATCTTAAATAAACGTTTTTTAATGAATGTCACGGTTTTAATGTTCTTGTTCATATTTATTTTAATTGGTATGATTTACCAGATCATTCGCTCAAAATAAAAGAACATTTAACTATAACTTGTAAGTCTCGATAAATCTTCAAGTTTCGGTCTCACACATTTCTAATAGTGAAATAACAGATATTTTATTAGATAGTAATCCTTTTTTCTATTTTGAAGTAAAGTTCTTTACTAAATATATCCTTTCGCTACTCACATCAAATATCAGTTAGATCGTGTTATTTACAATGTTTCGAATAAATATGGAGACGCTTTAAAACGACATTATTATCTTAAGACATCCAGTTATGAAAAAAACTTCACAAAATATTTGTAAAATCAACTGTGGAATATTATAAGCTCGGTCACCTATTCATGATAGTCAAAGAGTGATATTATTTGTCATCTTTATAGGTACTAGCAATGTCTAAATTAAGGGTTTAAACTTACGAGGGAACATATTTGACTGTTGGATGTCATTTGACTTCGTATCAAGGTTATGAATAGGGTCTCGGTAAGATTGAAAATATTTAAAAAAAATTTAATTTCATGACTTACTATTGAAGATATCTGGCTGTTTTAATGAAACTTTTACTTACAATAAGACATTTTCGAAGAATCCAAAAGAAAGAGCTATGAGCTGAAATTATGTCTGTAGGCCGGTTTGATGATTTTGGAAGTTTTAATAAAAATAAACATGTCTTTCTCAAGATATTCAATTTCCAAGTAGACTCGATTATTATAATCTCCTATGGTAAATGGCTGTAGTTTTCGATATTGAATATCTCGAGAAAGACAAATTTGTTCTTGTTGAAATTTTCGGGACTATCGAACGTACCTAGAGACATAATTTTGAATGAAAAGTCATTGTTTTGGATTATTCAAAAATGCGTTGATCTAAGTAAAAAGTTTCATTAGAATAGTCATAACTCTATAATAGTAAAGTATGGGTCGAATATTTTCAAGATTTTCTTAGTCTTACCGAAAACTACTTGTTGTCATAATGTGAAGTCGAACGACGTTCGACAGTTGAATATATATCTGACTTCTAAAGATGGACCTGTTTTTTTGTTAAAGAATTATTAGCTTGTATTGAATCAATATTTTTATCAATGTCTATGATTTAGTAAGAACATTGAGCATGTGTAAAGATTCCTATGTTACTATTCTTCATGCGAGAAAAATTAATTTACTTTTGCTTGATTGATTTGATCGATTTCTTATTATTTATGCTTTGATCAATCAAATAATCCAAGTATAATACGAATATTAATGTAAACATGGCGAAATGTATTATTGCAAGAACTCTATCAATCTATTTTTAGAGGACGCTGTGGATTTATCATTTAATTATCTAGATGAATTATTATGTATTTTTAGCTAGTCATGCAGTATTGATTAATAAAATCCGCTTATGAACATTCTAATATTCTTGAAGTTTAACAAACAAAAAAAAAAGAAATCTTCAATGAACAAAGAATTATCTCTCTAGGTCATTTTCTCTAAGAAAATGAACTGTCTCGTTGAAGATTGAAAAACGAATAGTATAAATTTCATTCTCACTTTTCGAACAGTATTTTCTGACTTTTTATTTTTCAGATCATTGCAACTGAAAATGATAGCTTTGGATGCATACATCCAATAAAAAGAAACATGCAAAGGACTACATAAAGTCAGTGCGAAGCGATCTCATATTTCGATAATCGTATTTAAATTAACGTAATTATGATAAACGATTTCATCTAGACTTAAAAAAAAAGATAGAGGTCAAAATGTCGTACTGCAGAATTTACTGAAAATGAAAAAAACAATATTTCTATTATCTCTGAATGTCGGTCGCTCTGACAAAGTTCGAACTAGTTTCTACTGTTTTACCCTCATTCTGATCATCGTGACATGAAATACAATTTTTATAATCACAAAAAAAAAGCAGCCGAAGTATGAATATCACATCTATACACTAACGATTACAGAAATGTTATGCTTCACACATCATTAAATACTTGCTGGTCAAAAATAAAGCTTGATTAACTCTTTTCTGTTGGTTTTTATCTGTCAAAACCATTATTTTTTTAATATATCATGAACACTTGCCGAGAAATAATGATTAAAATTATCTCAGCTATAATTAATTTTCGATTCAATGACCTCCTATTGATTTATTAGTTTCAACATGAAAATTTATATCGCACAAGCTCAATAAAATTTTCTATTCAATTAAGTGATTATATTCTCCAATAGTCTAATCAAAACTTAATAATTTTCTTTATTTCGTCTGTATACGCAAAAGAAAAGCAATATATTTTTAGAGAAAATATTTATCTATATGCAAGATTTTTCATCGAATACTTACACCGAAGTTCTTTTGCAAAAAGTTTAATACAAGCATTGAATCACTGTTTCTAAATGAAAGACAAAGAATTTATTTAAAAAAACAAAAACAACAGATTTTGTAAAACTTTACCGTTGATGTTCAATATGACGAGCTGCATCTTCAGTAACAACAGCATCAAGTAATGGTTGAACAGCTTGTGAAAGTTCAGTAAAACGAGATACGATTTCTTCACGTTTTTCAATTAATTCTAATATAAAACAAAAATTATAAATTTTTTGTTTTGTTTATATTAAATAAAAGAAAAACCTTTTGGTTCTTCTCCATCAGCATTCAGTTTTTTATAGATATCAAGTTGAAAATCAACCATAGTTGTATGTTGTAATAAATCATATTTAGCTTGAAGAATTTCCTTTTCATCAAAGATCTAATAAGAAAAATATTTTCATAAGATATATTGATTGACATATTAAATAAAACTTATATTACGTTTCGTTCAGTTAAAAATTCTAATAATGGAAAAACGAGATGACGATCGAAATAACGACCTAATTTTGCGGTTAAATCATATTCAGCCATCTACAAAAGAATATTTAATAAATGTACAAAAGAGAAAAGCATGAAAAATCTAATGAAAAATGGAAAACGAAAAATATGCATATAGCTTTCATTGTTCTTTTGCACGATAATGAATCGTCAGATAGATGATCCAATCATTTCAAAAGAAAGATCGTATTTATATTGAATGATAGAATCAAAGTAAAGAAAAAAAAACCAAATCGAGTCTTTATTGATTTTTAGAATCATAGCTTTGCTAATATAAGTTCCCTTTTGTCTTCCATCATAAACTAGCGACATCTATCAAGGTAAATAGTTACGGATCATCGAAAATTGCTGTAATCAGTGATGTTTATGCCTAATTATGTCTTTATTCTATGTTCAGTATTAGTAGTTCTATTCTCAATATAAAATTAGGTAAAAATGTCGTAATTTTGCTGTATTCTAGTATACATTAGACTGTATTACTGAGACTGTATTTAATATAAAATCAGGCGTTTGTAACTTACCGAATATCTTTGTAAACAATCGTATATGAATTGTATTCTTCAACCGGAATAATATCAGAAGGTCGCCATGAGTAATAATGGATCAACTAATGAACAGTTCTCTTGATAATCTATTAGATAATAGTTATAAAAATAAAAACACTATAAGAAAAATTACTTTATTTATGTTCATGTAAATCAAATTTTGATGAGCTATAATCAGCGACAATCGATTTACTCTGATTGCTCGGAGTTGACCTAGTTTCGAGTCAGTTTTTGACTAATCTTAATTACACAACAGTCTCCATTATTTTAACAATGTATTTTATGGATGACATTAAGATTGAATAAGTTGTAGTTTTGATCATCAGTCAATAGATACGATATCAATCGAGTATTGATTTTAATAATAAGCTCAAAACTATTAGAACAGAGACGATGATATAATGTTCGAGATATTTTCTATCCATTCAGATTACTTTTAATGATAATTAAGATATTAATAATCGGTTTTTTTTTCTACTCACAAAATCTTCAAATCCAAATGACTACTGTTCCCAAGCATGATTTATCTTGTATGTTCGCCGATTTTCGAATCATATCCGATAATAATTTGAAGGAATGCATGAACAATATGAAAGAAATATAAAAATAAAAACGACGTGCAAAACTTAAGCATAATTCGAAGTCAAAAGGAGTTGAATTTAATGTTTTTAATATCTAAAATCATGCAGAACATAAAATTCAAAATGAATAATTTCAGATGAAAAGTGTACAAACTATTTTTATCAGCAACATAATCATCAGTTGTTTGAGGGTTTGATCCAATAATATATACTTTCGTTCTGATCGTTAAAAATAATCAAGCATAATCTTGTTAAAATGATTAGTTATTATTTCTATGTTTTCTCTTTAGTTTCTACAACGAAGGAAGAACTGTGGGTTTTTTCAAGTGTTTCCTGTCTACCGATCTAAATAGACTCAAGTAAATGTTTTGTATTGGTATCACTAGCAATCTTTCGTTTGATTAATCTTTTTTTTTTCATGACCTTTTGCTTATCATTACCCACACGAGTAAACTATCTGCGTAATACCTTAACATACAGATCTACTGGATCTATATAGTATAACTTTGTATGGTTCAACAACTGCTCATCTTTTGTATGAGTTTCAAACATACCAATCTCTTATAAACACTATGAAAGCAATCTACTGGTAATTACAAATATAAGAAATAGAATCAAATTGAAAAAAAAAATGTATTTTTCAATTTTAGCCTTTCGACAAATATCATTCGGTACTATTTGATGAATGAATAACAAAAAATAAAATGTTACATATACTGACACAAATATTAATATAAAAGGAGAAAGAGACATCAGACATTTTCGAAAATCTCTGTTCATTGTGAATATTGCTTGAGGTGAGAAAAAAATTTTTCAAAAAAATATTAATCATCAATAGAAAACATTGAGTCTATTTTCATTTTATTATATATTTTTTCATGACTTTCAAATATGAACATTGGCAATATCAAATGACTGGTTGTATTCTTTAAAGAATATGTGATACAATCTTCGATGTTCATTTGAGTTTTTTCTTGTTCACTTGATTTTCTTTGATCTGAACTATTTCTCGTTAAAAAGATATTTTTCGCAATCTTGAGAAGATATTCAACTGATTAATTTGTTTTTTACAATCTTCATTTTGTTGTTCGTGTAGCGATAAACAAGAAGTAATAATTGTATGCAGATTTTTCATTTCAAACGTTCTTTAATATTTGTCAATTTATGATCGTAGCACTAAAGACACAAAGAAGTCCGTTTTAGCTCACAATATCGACCAGTATCTTTAGGTATTTGTATTATGGCACCATATATCATAGATTTTCTTGCTTTGAAGTGTGACGATTAGCCAAAGTAATTATTAGAATAACTTAAGCATTAACTTTTATTTAAAAAAAACCGACAATGTAGGTGACAAAACCAGATAAAAATCGATTCATGTTGGATTTTTTCGATAATTATATTTGATTTATTCTCTAAACCGAAACGATAAGGCTTACAAACGAAAATTCACATGTGTCTGTCTGTCTCTTTGTAACAAAGCTGTCAGATATTAACTATGATGCAAATGACTGCTCAGGATGACAAATAACTGAGAAGAAATCTCACAGGAAGCACAATACAACTGCCGTATACATTGTCAAATAAACCTATACGCTCGATATTTCAACATACACGATCGTACTTTGATTTATTTCATGGCTCAGTATTACAGTCATATTTGTTCGTATCACACACGGAGAAATAGGATTGTAATATTGGATCATGTAACATGTCAATTTAAGATGATTTACGATCATTTACGAGCGTGTCTATTTGATGTGGGATGCTTTTACAAGTGACAACTATTATTTTTAAAAGGTTCAGTCGATTGTTCAATTGTGTATACATGAAGATGTGATGTAATAATTATTCAGGGTTAGATAGTGAGTCTGAACATAAGATTATGATAAACTAATATCACATTATTTGAATTTTTATTTTTGTAATAGAAATAGTGCTAATATAACTAATTGTAAATAATTTTATTAATATCTATGTTGTCTTCATAAATCAATATATAATATATATAACAAGTTTTATTCCAAACATGAAGAAAACAATGTATAATATGAATGATGGAAAACCGAATCGTTTTTAATTTCATGTTTTGTGAAACACGATCTGAAAGAATTGTTGAAATATATAGAGTAGAAATTTGTACCCCTCTTCAATCCATCCACAGATCGTGCAAGACGTTGTTAATTTTCGAGCAAAGACCGTATATCAAAAACGTCCTGTTCCAATAGATAAAATATCTTCTGTGAATAGTAACGGCAACGCTAGATCATGTTTCACATTGTAATTCAACAAAGATTGTGCTAGTTTATTTAAACTATTGAAACTTCAAGTATAAAATCTCTGAAATCAATATACTACTATGTGTAATCATATAAGATAGATAAAAGTCCTGAATTCGACCTATATCAACATATGATAAAAAGAATTTTCATTCTTAAATTACACAATTTTAGCATATTCAAAATCAATTTTTTTTTTATAAACGTAAAAGTCAAGTTTTATATTATGATTCTATTGGTTTTGTGAAGCTAGTCGCTGTTATATGTTAAGTTATCTCTTGCATTTATGTAATATCTCTCTTAATGTACGCTTATGCTTAGATGCGTCTACATGCATACCTCTACTCGATCATTTTAGAGCCAAGTCAATCGAGTTTCGATGAAAGTTACTTGTAATTTATTGTAGTCAGAATCATAAACTCGATTATTCTATAATAAAAAGACAATGAACATATATATTCAAATCCGTTTGTTTCATATATATTATAATCAAATGAAAAATCTATTATAAATAGTTTATAACAGATTAAAATGTCATTATAATTGATAAAGAAAACTTGTCATTTTAATGATAGATTTTAATTAGTTTTCATTTTGTTGCAGAATAATCCGATTTATGACTCTGATTATGTTGACAGGATTTTGACATGTTAATTAAGGTTTATCGTCAAAACTATTCATTGGGTCTATCTGCCTTTGAAGATTATTTCATGTACCTTAGTAACTCAATATACTAGTGTAGTTATATTCTTTTTTTTTTCTTTTTGAGATTTATTCATTCTCAGACATTGCATTTCAAGTCAGCTTATATATCTTTTCAGTGATGTCTATGGTCGATCCGTACGTAAAATATATCAAGATTCGAGTGATCGTCTACCATGTAATGGGACCTTGTTTGATGATATTAGGTACAATTGGTTCTTTATTGAGCATTTTTGTATTTGCACGCAGATCAATGCGACAAAATCCATGTGCAATCTACTTCATCGCGTTTAACATCGCTAATTTTTTTTCTCTTTGGTTTGGTTTCTTTCCCCTTTATTTATACTTTGCATTTGGCATCAGTGTAGATTCAATACATGTTGCAGTTTGTCGTTTACGGTTTTATTCAACATTTGTATTCAATCTTCTTTCATCATTCTATCTCATTTTCGCCTCAATTGACCGATTTTTTATTACTTCACCTAATGTTCTTATACGACAACGAAGTAATCGTCTTTGGGCTTATCGATCGATTAGTGGTGTTACAATTTTTACCATTATTTTCCATCTTCATGTGTTTTTTCGAGTAAATATACAATTCAGTCCACTTGGCTATAGTTATTGTTATTATGATTCTGGTAATTATTCACTTTTTATCTCTTATTATTCCATTATTGTCAGTGGTCTAGCACCGCCCTTCCTTCTAACTGTTTTTGCTTTCATGACATTAAGAAACATACATCGTGTGAGAATTTATCCAGTTACTGCTGTAAACTCTAATATTCAATCGAAAGATCGTCAATTTGCTTTGATGCTGCTTATTGAAATTTTCATATATGTTCTATTTTCATCGATACAACCAATTCTTCTTGTTTACTCAACAAATAGTCAATATCAAAAGAAAAATTTAGAACAATTGGCACTCGAAACATTTCTCTCAGTTATATCTGTGATTCTTAGTTATATACCAATCTGTATGAGTTTTTACTGTAATATGATCGTGTCACAAGCATTTCGTCAAAACTTCATACAGATGATTAATATTTTAATACGATATCTATACTATCCGAACTAAAACGAGTTACGCATTGTTACTATTAAGACACAGCCAAGATACTGCTAATTATATGTAACATGGAGTAATGACTATTTTTGTGTTTCATAATGCATAACTATGATTTCTAGAAATAAAATGTTAGTTTTTAATCTCACAAAAATATCAACTCTACTTCTGAATAGGAATGCTTTTCATTGCGCAACACGCCAAATGTTTGTCTCATTTGCATGCTAGTGACCTATTTGTAGAGCAATAAATTTGTAAACATAGAAAAAAAGTCAACTAACGTTTTTTAATACAATGAACATGAAAATTTTCGGACTCATAAATCGTTTTTTTTAATGTCATATAACAGACAAAGTTCAATTATACAGTCAACAATTGAAACAAGATCGAATTGAATTTTTGCCATTTCAATCTAAATATGCAGCTTCGAAAAGGTGTCTCTCACTAGATGATTTAATCCATCAAATCAATACTAAACTACTAGCTTATTTTCAAAAAATTGTAATATTATGTGTATGAACGAGAGAGAGAGACACACTTGGTTGATGTCAAAAGAAGAGAACTTTTAAAAACAACCAACAAAAAGAAGAAAATGCTGCATAATTGGCGTTTTTGAAAGTTCTGGATCTTGACAAAATGAATTTATAGATAGACAGGAAATGATCTTTTTTTAATCATTTGATTACTGGACTAGTATTTGTACGAGCCGAATATCTATGCAGATTAAAACTTTTACAATTTGCTCTCATTCCTTTATATTTGTAGTATCACACCATCATTATATGATATCACTGTACATATGTATCAAGTCGAAAAGAAGTCACTGTCAATTTAGATGTCTATAAAAATTCTTAGACTTTCTTCACTTGAAATCGTTCTAAGTCCTGTGAAATCAGACAGAAACTCGTAAAATTCTTTAGAATTCTAGAACAATGATTGTTCTAGAAAGTCTTGATTTTTGCTAAAATTGTAATCTTACAGAAGATCAAACATTCAATTTCTTAGGCCTACCTTTTTATATAGAACCATAGACTTCTTCATGAAATTACACAAAAGATTCTGAAAAGTTTCAAGAAACTTTATTCGACTTCGCAAGTATTGGATTTTAGGTATGAGGTGAAATCTAATGCAATTCGTTGTGTTCCTGCGAGTTATATACTCGATTCCAAACGTCTATGAGTAAATTCATATTGCTTTGAAACGCAATCTAATAGGATTGGTATTAATAATGTCTCATTCTAATATATGAACTACTTCTTGATTGCGCTTCTGGTGGATAAAGTAAAAGGAAGATCAAGAAATGTGTTCCAGAAGAGATAGAATAAAGTAATCTTCTGTGATTAACAATAATCGCTACATCGTGCTTCACATTTTAATCCCACAGAGACTGTGCTAACAGCTTTTTGTCATCTATGCAAAAACCTTGTAACCAAAAGGTTAGTATGCATTATTCAAATATAAGAATATGATGATCTATTTGTCGAAATCGATCACAGATATTTCTATTAAGAAAAAGAAAAAACTTAATATTTGATAGAGACACCTATCTACTTTGATTGCACAACATATCTCATCTAACTAGCATGCATTTGTTCTCTATTATACTTTACATTAGTTTGTCAAGTGTTTTAGGCATTTTATCAATTATTTTCTTATTAATCATTACAAGTAATTTTTCTTCATTCTTTATATCATCCTATTTTAACTACCTAAACCTATGGAATCATTTTCTTCTAACTTTCACTTTTTATATTACTCGTATAGTTTCAATGTATTGCACATTTGTTAATTTTACATGCTCATTATAAGGTTAAATTCAACCATTCCACAATTCATCAATAGTTCGCAATACAAAACATTAATCTATGTTTTTTGTTTTCACATAGTATATTTATGGAATATAACTCACTACTGGTATCAATCCATTCAGCTAGAGATCATTCTCTGTTGATATATAAACTAATTTTATCAAGTTTACAAAATTTTTGAATCATTCTTTAAATGAATCCTAACCAGCTTCCGTGATAGTTGTTCCTCAGTCAATTATCAATGACATACTTTTTTAATATTATAGAAAAGAGTTTATCAGCAAAAAATTTTGCTCATCGAAATATTATTTTTTTCTATTTGTGGAAAATTATTATGAGGTGATATGTTTAAAGCTATTCCCCTCTTGGTTTTTGATCAGAGAGTCGATTTTGAGCTGAACATTAGGTATAATAGTCTCAAGTATCATCTGAAATTAGATACATCGTTTCACTTTAAGACAGCTTACTGTTATAGAGTTACTCAATTTAAGAAATTTGTTATTTTTTTAGTAATTATATTGAAATTCTTATCTTTTATTTAGCGTAACATACAACAACAATTGTGTCAATCCTGCCTGCTTACGATCTTCCTCTAAAGTTATCTGATAGAACTGAAATTTTTACTACAAATATTTCGGAGAATTCTCCAGAAGTGACATTTATCGTTCTTATTCAGATTATAGAGTTTTTCAAGTCAACACCTCTATTTTGACACCGAATCATTACGTATTTCTCTCGTAAAAAAATAGATTTTCGAAAACACTCAAATTCATCTCGAAAATGTACTCTTAGATATCACCCAAAAATTTGCAGCTAGATCGGATAAAATTTGAGGGAGATCATAATATATCAGGATGCAGTCTTATGGAACACTTGAATTTTCCTGAGAAACATGATCAAAAAAGAGAGTTGACGTACTGTTAATTTGTTATTTATAAAATAATTTTATACAAATATGATATTGATGAAATTTCTTCTCATCAAATTGTACCATAATTATTGTTATTCTATTTCCGTTCTATGAGAGTCTATGTAAATTTTCTTCGTTTCTGTAACACATAAATAGTGCATTTTTTTTTGCATCCTGCTGAATCAATGTTCATTTATAGATCACGTCCTTATAATATCACATTACTCAATGAGAGTCATATTTCATTTCTTTTTTGTATTCGATTCAAATCTTCTTTTCTCTGTAAATTGATTGATTTATATCAATATATATAATAATACAAGGTGATGATATATTGAATTAATTCGATTTGTTACTTCATTAAAAGTGATTATTCAAATGCAGCAACTTTATCATTGACTATATTATAGCCCTTAATGTGACATCACATAATATGTCCATGAGCAATTTTTTTATTAATTATATTACGATAGTTTTCTATAGAGTTATGTAATCATATATATATCAAGTCAATCTGATTTAGGAAAACAAATTATTTCAAATAGTACAACAACTAAATTAGATATACAATATAGTGTCAATGGTTAATATCTTTCTAATGAAAGTTCAAAAGATCATTGAAAAATAAAATATACAAATAATTGTTGATAAATTTATTTCTTTTTGTGATGCAATAAAGAATTATGCATTGATTTATTCAACCATGTATAATAATAATTTATCATTAATATCGATGAATTATTATTCGAAGCACGTCAATTCTTTATTTATATAATTATTAATTCATTGATATTTTTGTCTCAAATCAAAACAAGAAAAAATGAAAATATTTTATTAATACAAAAGATAGTCAATAGTACAAGCAATTCTTTTTTTTAATCCAGCTTATTCGTCTGTTGATTTGATTTATTTGTTGAGTAGCCATAACTAAAATGATTGCCCTTTGTGTGCTATTCAACCCCGAAACACTTTCATTATGATTTTCTTGTTTTACTTGTTTGCCCGGTAGTGCTAGTATATATATATATATGTTTACTCACTAGATTGGCTACTGCTGGGTCTCATATTATTAAAATAAAAAAAAAGGAAGGAAGAATTTATTAGAAACTTCTATCTATACCCCGAAGAGCTCTTCTTCTATTTTCATATTCTCTTGTTTCTTTCTCTCTGTATGTACACTCAGCCTAAATATCGAGACAAAAATATAACTACCACAAATGAGACTTATTTCATCAGAACGTACGTAACCAGTATGCAAAAGCAACCAAGTTGTACGTCACTTTCTCTCTTCCTCTTTATCACGTTGGTAACGACTACAAGAGAGTCAAAAAGAAAGAGAAAACGTATTTCCGGAGTAGTCATGACCGTCTTCTTTTTACCACAAACTACTCATCATCATCAACACCACCACTATTGCGACTGAATGCCTAAGGGACATACTTTGTTTAGTTAGAAAAAAAAAGGAGAAATCGAGAGAGGAAAATAGAGAAGGAGAGAGAGAAAAAAAGAAGCATAAAAATTAGATGTCTCAATAGAATCATATTATTTTGAATCATACAACAATTATTCATAAAAATGTTCGCAGTTCCTGAAGTTGACGATAATATCGATGTTTCTTCTTCGATTGAAAAACCAAAATTATCAACGGAACCACAAACAACTACAGAACCTCTAGTATCATCTTCATCGATATCACTTTCGGAACCAATTTCTACAACAGAAAAAGAAGAAAAAATTCCAATTAAAACGGAGGTTTCACCGCCCCCACCACCGCCACCGCCACCACTACTACCATCATCATCTTCATCGGCAGCAGAAACTTCTAAACAACATCTTTCTCGTCTAAGTCTTTTTCATCGGAATACAATTCATGTATGTGATCAAATCGTCGACCGTGTGTAAGTTTTTTTTTTTTTTTTTTTTTTATTTTTTTTTTCATTTTTACTTTGTTCTTTATAATAATGAATAGTAATGTGTGATCTTATGATATATGTCTATTCGGGTCAGTGCCCATACAAACAGACAAAGAGTTAATAGAAGTTCATAATAGGCACGAACACAAGCATAATCGATGGTCCCTTGTGCTTTTTGATGCGAGAATGAATTAGTGAACTATTCTAAGAGTAGTAGTGTCTCATCGTCATGAGAACGTAGAATAAATGTCACTCATAGTAGTAAAAAGACAGAAGAAGAAAAAAAAACTTCCCTTTTATCTGTCACACAATATAATGAACTCTCCTCATTTGTATAGACTATATGTCGGCTATATTCGCTTCTAATACAAAAGGTAAAAGTGTCAAGAGGAACTAACTACTAATAGTTAGCATTCTATACATATTGTTGTACAAGATAAATGTCTCTTATTCTTTTCATTTACTAATGGATGACGACTGGAAACAGTTGTTCGTCATACTGTGATGTTCAATCAAACTTGTGCATTGATAATATCATACTGTCTATATCGAATAGTGTTATTTAAAAATTCACACAAAAAGATTTAATGCAGGCATTTTCTTGTTAGTACATGCAACTATATTAATTAATATATTATATATAAATGTTAGTCTTGTTCATACCACCATATGTTTCTATCAACAATCGAATAAAAGTATTGTGCTTAGAGAAAATTATGGTTAAAGAGAATATATAAGAATAAATATAAGCACTTCTGGCAACTATAAGCATATTATAACATTGAAATAAGCGACAAGCTAAATTGATTCGGGGCAAACAGATAGAATGCATAAGAGTTATCCCATTGGTATGCAGCAAAAAGACCGATTACATCAGTACATATATATCTAAAATAGTTCGATCTTTTTTTACAATAAAAATTGCTTTGATTTGCATTCTTTTTTTTTTTGTCTTATCAATTCTATCAAAAAAATTTAGCAAAAATTCTGTATTATGTATACTTATGAATATTCTTCCATGAGAGATCTACGACTTGTTGACAGGTGAGGAATACAAACATTAATCGATCAATAATATGTAACTATCCCATATGTGTTTATTTGAAAATCATAGATATGCCTATTGGCAACCATCTGTGATAGTTACAGTAATCTTGATGATCAATTTATTCATCATCATCATATAAAAAATGAATATAGAAACAAGACAATAATATAACAAATTACTGACATGTATATAGACAGATTAAATTTCATGGACAAATATAGAGAATGAAAATTATGTTTCAATACAATTGATAGTAATAACTAAACTTTAATTTATATATATATATATATTTCAATAGCTTCAAAGTACAAAAGATATTCATCCTTTAATTAAAATATTATTTTTCAAGGACAGAAATTCTTAATTTGTATTTTATCATGAATAATCATCTTATGTTTTCAACCAATAAAAAACATAGACTATAAAAAAACACATTTACGTTGTATCGTGATGGCATTTAACAATAACTATTCGATACTAGTAAAAGAAACATAACTAAAGAAAGAAATTGGTTATACATTCGATATTAATTCATTATTAATTATTATTTATAAATTATATAGTGCAATATTTTAATAAATTGTTATAACACAATGATCTCTAGAGACTTTTGTGTCTTAGACATAATATATTTGAAACAGGCGAAGATATCTATCTATTCATATAACCTTGATTATCGTCATAATTCAATAGTTGACAACCTTATATATGTACATGTAGCCTTGGCATTCCATTAGACATCAAGATGATAGACAGAAGTGGTATAACATCAAACTACTACTCTTATTATAACATCCATCTTTATATCATTCCGATACCTTTCTCTTTATAATATACCACTTTGACTTGATCTTCTACATAAAATTCAGTGTTTTTATTTTATTGAAATTTTATAATTGTGATTTATTTGTTTTGTTTTTAATAATGTTGATGATTATTCAGTTATCAATCTTATGTATCGACAAATTTATTCTTTTTTTTTCATTATATATTTTCTCTTTTCCATATGTACACGTAGTAAGAATATAGAGATACAGTCTTTTTTTTTTATTAGTTCTCATGAGTGTTGTTCTTGTTTTTCAATAATACCTAGAAGAAAAATGAGAGATAAGAAACAATATGTTGTCATGATAGTAATGTACTATTTTCTTTTATTTTTGTTTTTTTTTTATCGGCATGGATTAGAAAAATGAAGGGAGAATCTCAAGGACTATCAACTGTTGTATGATTGATATGCAACAACGAATATTTAGGGAATATAAATAAACAGGTAACATGAAAAGAAAATAAATCCCTACTGAGATGTCTAATCGATATAATGATGTTCGTTTTTGTGAATAACTGAATCTATATCTCGGCTTATATCTAACTAACTAACTAGGTGACACATTGACAAAGGTTATTTTTGTTCGACTAGATGCATTAAACTAACATAACTCTCGACGGTGGTATTCGATATTTATATTTAGTTAGAGAGGAAAAAGGACATGGATAATGATCATCGATATGTTCTTATCTTTTTCTTTTTTAAATATTTCATCATTCTTCGTAAGAAGCAAAAAAGAAGTGTGATTTTAATTTCTTTTCTTTTTCTTCTTTCTCACTCATATCGCAACACATACTTGCACGATTACACAAATATATAAAAAAAAAAAAGCATCTGTAAAAAGAGAAAAAAAGAGAATAAAAAAACGAGAGAACGTAAAGTACAGTGTACGTGTATGCTCGAATTTGTAAAGAGAAGAAAAAAGAAGAGAGTCCTACCTCGTTTGTCTTCATTAAACCGCACATTTATTTGTGCAATCCATATTACACGCGTGTCATGTCAGCATTAGTGAAAATTACTAATATAGAAGAAATAACAGAAGTCAAAGAACCATCATCAAAAAAGAAGGAAAAAACCATTGATGAACATATCAGATTATCAAATCTTACTATGCAGTCTTCTTCTTCTAATTCTAGCACAGTACATCAACAACATCATTCAGCTCCACCATTACATAATCAACAACCGAAAATAAGTTTAGATGCTATTCATGAAAACGGAGAATATTTATCAAAAAATGAACAACAACAACAACAACAATATTCAATGAATAATCGTTTTCCTCGTTCAAGTACAGTTCCATATCCAGCCTATGCAACATTAAGAACAAATGATACAAATTATCTTTCTTCTTCACCGTATTATTACACGGATAATGCAACATTTATTCGCGGTACTGCTTCACCTGCACAATTAAATACTTATTATGTTAATAGTCGACAACCACTTTCATTGATTAATACTAATTTCCAACCAATTTCACCTCACCATCATCAGTATAGTACTCGACCTGTTGATATACTTAAACCAACTTTTTTAATTGTACCAAAAGGAACGGAACAAAAATTAGCCGCTCAATTATCTGCATCAAATTCACCAGTACTAACCACTAGTCGTAAAACCAAATCAATGACGAAAAAAGAACATAATAAAACTCAACAAAAAACGATGACATCAATTGAACAATCGTCACCAACTGTTCGTAGTGTTGAAGTTCAAACAAATAATGAATCACCAACACGAACAACAATGGATATTGGACATCAACATATTGGTCTTGTTGCTACACCTAATCCATCACCATATGTTCATTTTGTTAATGTAACTTATCCAATAGAATCAACACAGTTTTCACATGAAGGTCCACCGGAAACATCAATAATACAAAATGAATTCACTCATTTAAATGATTATAATCAACCATCAACTAGTATTCGTTCGATGCCAAATATAGCTCTTACACCAGGTAAAAATTTTAAATAAATAAAAAATAGAAAGACACATGTTTTCACTCGAATAATATGCACATTGAGTCTCCGCCCACTCGTATATTCTTTTTGTTTTATCCGATTATCTTCATCGATATTACATCATAGACAAGGTTTCTCAACCGTTCGTCAATCATTAGCCGTATGGTGATATATCCATATTCTGTTACTTTTTTCTAACAGTCGTCTCATAAACATTCTTCTTTCGTTTATGACCTAATCATTAGTAAAGAGTATTTTTTTTTCTTTTCTTTCTTTTCATAGTCTCGCCTCATCATTGGCATGGCTCACCAATTTTACGTCATTATCATCCTTCCCAACAAACAATTGATGAACAGCAACAACAGATATTAACCAGTACCCAATCGAGTGGCGTTCGATCAGCAACAGTACCTCAAATGGCAAAACCAGCAAATAGTCGAATTCGTATTGAAACAGGAGAAACTGATGAATCAAGTGTAGCATCATTTGATTTTGCTCATACAGATCTTGTTGATATGCCAGGCTCATGGCGATATCAATCAGCTCCAATTAGAACTGTAACACGACGACATCGTGCACCAATACCACAAGCATTTCTTGATTCACAACAATATGTTAGTGATTCTGAACAAGTTGTACGTTCATCTAGTTATCGTCAACAACAATTATTTGGTTCTATACCAACAATTAATAGGTAATTAAAAATAAACAATTATTTTGAAATATAATTTTTTTTGATTTATTTAACTAAGACCATTTGATTCAATTCATAGTCAACAACCAATTCAATTTATTCCATCAATTCGTTTAAATGAAAAAGATGTATTAAAAATTGCTGCATTCTATAAAAGTATTGGTACACTTGTACATGTTGCTCATAGTATAGCTACATTATATACATCTGATTTTGATGCTATGGCTAATTTGAAAGATTGGAAAAAACTTTATACAGGTGTACCAATTTGGTTATTTAATACTGGAATGAATCCAAAAAGGTAATATGATTTATTAAATAGATTTTCACGAAAAAAAAATAAAAATAAAACGATTCTTTTTTTTTCTTCAGAGCACGTTGTATTCGTTTAGTAATCTCAGAACTTGGTTCAAGTTTTACACTTTGGGATACCATTGTTAATGGTGCATCAGATGTACGTTTACCAAAAGCACGTCATATAACATTAAAATCACTTGAAACAGGTACAATACTTGCATTAAAATTTGATGATGCAAATGCAACAGATGAATTTCATCAATATTTTGTTAAATTATCATGTGATCCACGTAATGCGGATTTATTTGATGTATTTAATACGAAACGAAGTCGACCAGTTTTTATTTTACATAAAAGAAAAATAAAAAAGTCAGCTATTTCAAAACCATCACAGTTTAATCATATAACAAAAGTAGATGAACACGATAGAGATTCATTATATACATATTCGGTGCTTGTCGATGATGGAGCTATTCTGTCTTAAAAGAAAAACAATACTAAACTATGAACATTGTTCTTTTTATTGTCTATATGTGTGTGTTCTTCTTTTATATGCATATTGTAATGTCTATTGTTATGTTTAATATCTGTGGCGCTTTTTACCATATAATTCATAAGTAAACATTGATATTAAAAGAAAAAAAAATAATAATCTTGAAACATACTATTCATAGTCAGATGACGCATTTTGATTTTTAATATATGGATGAAAATTCATTCGGGAAAAGAATAGAAGAATTCTTTTGATTAATTTGAATAAGTAATAATTCTATTTTGTTTCGTAATGAAATACAAATAGAATGTGACAGATGAAATGAATCAAGAAAGGCATCGATAATTCTTTTGATGTAGATTTCTTTTTATTATAAATTAAGTGTCTCGTATAGTTACATAGATAAATGAGATTCTCATATCTGAATTAAATACTTGTTTAAAGTTGTTTGATGTATATCAAGAAAACATCATGAACAAATAGGATCTTCATCGAAGATATGAAAATTAACATTTATAGAATTTTTAACTAAAACAAAATTGATGGAAGAACCAAAATTAATTATTGTCGATGAGAAAAATCATTTCTTCCGATTGACATTTATATCAATGCTAAAATATCTCGCAAAATCACTTTTCTATAATTGAAAAGACGTCAAAAAGAAACATATTTTTTCTTATAATAATCATTTTCGATGAAGAGTAACGAATAATTATCCAAAATATAGCACAATGATAGAATTCAATTGACTATTAGCATTTTGAAATACTCGTTTTTGTAAAATGTCAAAAAGTATGTTTTTTATGCATCTTTGCATATATTATATATTGATTATGTCTTTTATTCAGATCATTAATATTCTCCTTCAAATCATTGATAACATATTTGTGTAACATATTTCCGCATATATAATTGAAATAATAATCCTTTATATAAAAATAGTATTAACCTTGATTGTAAAAGTCTGACAACAAAACCTTTGTGCTGTTCTTTTATCATATATGAAAGCTACTTATGAAAATTAAAAACAAATAATTAGCATCAGGATTATTTATTCTTTACAAACATATATTCAAGATAGGAATGTTTCTGTAAAGCGTAAATATAAATACAATCTTTATATACACAAAACAACGATAGATGAATGTTTTATTCCCAAACATATAGACTTCTTTCTGTGATAGATAAATACAGGATGCACCACCAATTCGTAGAATATGACGTCAAAGATGACATTTTTTTATATTAAAAATATAGTTGTTGTGCATTGTATACATCAACTATAATTGCTGTATACGAAGTTGTAATCGAAATTTATGAAATAAAAAAAAAATTGGTTTTTGAACTCGTCGAAAATTTGTATTATTTACTTGTTACGACTATTTTCAAGTGATTACGAGACTCATGCTTTGCATCAGAAAGATCTAGCTAGAGCTTTAGAAAGAATGTTCAAAACTGATCACAATTGACATGAAGAATCGCTAGAAACCCAGTAATTTTTAATATTGAACAAATGTTTTTGTAGATTGAGATAAATCATATCCTTGCATTTCGAATTAAAGTCCAGAATATTTCCAATATTATGGTTCTCTTTATGCAAAACATACATCTCAAAAACAGTAAAAAAAATACGAATTTTTGGCTGATTCCGAAATCTTTATTTCGTATTTCCTAACCTTCGAATGGAGCCGTCATAATTGATATAAACAATCCACAGGAACTACATTTTTAATAAGAAAAAACAATGTCATCTTTGACATCATGTCTTAGACATTGATACGTCTCTAAGATAAATAGACAAATTCCTAGTATAACAACAGTCCATGTCATTCAAAATGTGTAAGTTTTGACGATTAATTACAACTAATCATGATGTTTTAAAAACAATGACATAAGATTCATCTACATAAACACTATTTGTATATTTTTTATTTCTGAAAGCAAGAAAAATTTAATTCTGATGGTTTTGTCTGTTAAATAGAAATATTTTCAATACTTCTATGGCTTTATATCTGACAGAAACTTCAGATTGAATATTTACTTTCTGATTAGTTTGAACTTACTTAATAAGCCTCATAAATCATTGATAAAATCGCTGATTTCTGTGCGATTTTCGTGATATGGGAGGATATATCATTGAATATTCTTTCTTATCACTAGCATTACTTCGATATGTGATATCATTAAAAAAATGAAGCTAATGCATGAGAGAGTATATACAAAATACATTTTTTTTATAGTTGAAATTTATGTCGGATATTATAAATATTTGTGAGCTACTTTGGAAAAATTAAAAATTAGGTTCTCATAATTTTTTTTTTATTTATTTTTATTCTTGATTATAAAAAACAATAAAAATACAGTAATAACCGTAGTTTAGAAATTTTGTCTTACTTACAAATGGCCAATTGTGCGCGCAAGTTTTTTTTTTACAAGAACGAGAAATGGTTTTTGAAAGATCTGAAATTTTTGGATAGTATTTACTCACTTGAAACAATCATAAACCCACGTCAAAGTTAATTAGCGGGATCTTACAATCATTTTACTTATCTCTAATAATCTAGTTTGTTTGTAGAAAAAAATTAGACAATACAAGTTCCTGACAAATGTTGGTTTTCATAAATCCTGAATCATTCCATATGCTACAGCATGTTTTTTTTTAAATATTTTTACTGAATTTTTCATTCTTGGTTAAGTATTAGTGGAAAAATCAAATTATAAAACTTCAACCTTAAATCTTGTGAACATTAAAAATACCCTGAAAATAGGAGCTTAAAACGATGTGTCGTTCTTGTGATACCGAATGTTGAAAATAGTAAGCTTTCTCACTTTTCCTTTTGACATAATATCTCAAGAAGAAAACAACTTTTGAAAGTCAAATTTTCAAGGCATTCGAAGATACATGAGATTTAAAGTTGAATTTTTACAATATGATATTACCAAAGATGGAAAATTCTGTAAAAAAAATATAATAACTTATGAAGAACACTAACAAGTCACATTCCTGAACTTTCTTTTGTAGGACTGAAGAAATTACGTAGATAATAACTAGAGTTTCCTATGCTGTCAGTAATGCTTTACAAAATGGTTATATTGGTTTTTCTTAACTTAAAAATGTGATTTCGTTCCCAACGCTAGACAATTATGTGAACAGGTCGTTACCATTTTATCAATTTACTAATACAAGATGAATTTTATGCAATATTTTTATTCTATTATCAGAATATATTTAATATGACGAAAGTTAAAAAGATTAAAATAAATCTTTTCTATTAACATTGTTTTTATGAAAGTAGTTGTAAATTTAGATGTGAATATTATATTTGGATAATCTAACGGGAATAAAAGCAAAACAAACATATATATAGAACTAAATCTTAGTAAATCGTTCTCCGCTATGGCTTCGTTCAATTTCTGCAGAAGGATTAATTGTTTGATATTCATTAATATTTGAACTTAATTTTTGTTGCATATCAATTATTTGTTGTTTCATATCACGAATCTAATTTATGAAAAAAAAAAGTAACAACACTTAAAATAAACAATTGATTGAAATATATCTTTTTTACTTGTTCATCTTTTTGTTGAATTATTTTATATTTAACTTCAATATTTTCATATGGATCATCTCTATTAAATCAAAAATTATTCATTTAAGAAAAATAAAAAATAAATCAATGTACTCATAAATATCATTTAAATTTTTTTTTCCAAGTAATTGTTGAGCTCGAAAACTTTCATAATGAAGATCACTTGTAACATCTTTTAAATCTTGAAGATGTGTTCTAGAAATCATTTTATTAAAAATAAAACAATTATTTTTTTTTTTTCTCTCTTAATAATCAAGCTTACTTGCATAACATTTCACGTAAATGTGGTAAATCACTATATTTTGAATCTTCAACATCAACTACACCCCATGGATAAGTTCGAGCACGAACTTTACGTCCATTTGATTCAAGTGTTGTATTACTACCCATTATAGCAAATGGAATTGACTCCTATATGTTTTTTTTTTTCAAAGAAGGCAAAAAAAAATAAACAAAATCAATGAAAAATTTTTACTCGTAAAACTTTATCAAGTGTTTGACTATCTTCATCATGTTCAGAATCTCCTTCAGGAAAATCATATAATTGTACTCCATATTTATCAATATCACTTAATAATTGTTTTTTTAATGCTATTAATTCACTTTTAAGTAAAGTATCTGCTTTAGCAATAACAGGTATTATATTAACTTTATGTTGAAGATGATAAAGAAAATCTCGATCAATTGGTCGAAGACTTTTATTTAAAACAAAAAATAATAATAATAAAAACAGAAATTATTGAAAAAAATATATGAAATTGATTTACCCTCGAATACTTGGTGGTAAAAAATATAAACAACAATGAACACGTTGATCTTGAACATATTTACGTTCAATACCAAAACTTGTTTCAGCTTGAAAATATTTAAGAAATTGTTGATCAACAAAATCAAGTATTGGTTTCCAACTAAAGAAAATTAACAAAAAGAAAATTGAAAAATAAAAAAGAAAAAGAAAACTAATTAAACCATTCAACAGAATTCATTCCATCACCGAAACCTGGTGTATCAACAACAGTTAAACGTAATTTAACACCTTTTTCTTCTAATTCAACGGTACGAGTTTCGATTTCAACTGTCTTGGGTGGATGAACTAAATATTAAAAATTATGTTTCTTTTTTTTTGTTTCATTTTTGATATTCTAGTTTATTTTACGTCGAGCAGATGGTGGTCGATCGGCATAAAGTTCTGTCATGAATAAAGTATTAATAAACGTTGATTTACCAAGACCGTGTTCGCCTATTGAAAGAGTACAATTTTCAATGAAACATACAGATAGAAATTCAAATACATACCGACAACCATAAGTGTAAATTCAAATCCTCGTTTAAGTGTTTTTCGATGTATTTGATCAGGTAACGTTGAAAAGCCAATTGTTTCCTGGAATGTTAATGGTTTTGATGTTGTAGAATCAATAGAAGTTCGTTTTTGATGCACAGATGGTACATCACGTGTAAGTGAATTAGAAGAACTATTTTGTTTTTTTAATAAACTCAAAAAAGGATTTGGAGTTATATTAGAAGGTGTTGAAGTTGAAGAAAAACTCATTTTTTAATGTGTATGTATGCAAAGATTTATCTCTTCTCGAATGTTGATTTGTGAAAAATGTCGAGGCCTCAATAACCTTCATAAACTTTAGCGATAAGACAAATAAAAAAAAAAAAAAAAAGAAAATGAGGAAAAAAAAAATAAAAAGACACACATTTGGTGTTGATTTGAGATCGATACATTTTCGTCGACGTCCACTACCACTATTTGTTGTTTGACGTTCAAAAGTATCTGTTGTCATCGTTGGTTTCTTTTTATTGAAAAATCACTAATGATCAATAGATGTTATTTAATGAACAACTTCTACATAGGAACATAAAAAAAAAAAAAAGAAATACAAAGAAAGAATTTATATTAGAATGATTGTATCATCGTTGGGAGAGCAATTGTGTATAGTAATACAAGTTGAAAGAGAAGAAAAAGAAAGGTGTTAGGTAGTAAGAACATGCGTATGTAGTAAGGATTTTATTACCACATCACTTCCGAAAGGTTGCTGCATGAAGCGCATTGAATATAAGTGAGGAAATAAAAAAAAAAATCAAACACATCAATCAATATGCTAAGAACAGGAATTTGAAAACGTATATGAACAACAGCCATAACAGTAATATAGAATATATGAAAACATATCAATTTTTTTTGTTTTATACAAAATGTTATTTAATTGTTGCGAACATTTAATCCATTGATCTTCTGTTAGATAAGAATAAATGTTCTTAATCTTTCTTATTATGTGTTGTTGATGTTAATTGAAAGAGATTTTGTCGTGCAAATGATTTATATGTTTCATTGTTATAACTACTAGAAAGAATAGCTCGTGATTGATGTTATCTTGCCATGTGTAAGTTTTTTAATCTGTTTTGACCTTTTATTGTATACATTATCCTCTAGATTATGTGACTATTTTTAAACAATTTTTGCTTTCATTTTTTTTTTCAATGGCTTATGATAATAATCCTTTAAAGGTAAATGATTTGTTAATAATGCGCGAAAAAAAACAATTTTCGTAACCTTGAGTTGTTATGAAATAAAACTGTTATTTTTCATGATTAGCATTTATCAAAGAAAAAAAAAATGATTATTTCGAATGTTCATCGGTTTAGATCGTACTATCCTAGTCGAAATACTTATCTAGCGAGTATGATTTTTCTTAACCGAACTTGGCCATCTTACACTAGAATCGAGATTCCTATACTCAGTACCTGACAAAAGTTAATCGACATCCGGCAGATACTGTCATAATCACAATACAGTTTTCAAACTTTTATTTCATAGGCAAAAGTATACAGTTTAGTTTCTTCTATAAACAGCGACAAAAATAAAAAGAATCATATCATATTCTATAAATAAAACAAGTGATTCAGAATTCACTTGATGTTTATCTTCGTCTTGAATCTGATCAATTTCGCTTGTTGCTGATGACGCTGAACTGGAGCACAGTGTTGTTGTCAAGGGTTGCACTTGCGAATGCATACATCGATATATTTTTTATCATGATAAGAGATGTTCATCTTTTTCATAATTCATTTTTCTCTCAATATTTGTAACGATGTTAGATAAAGAAGTGAATATCGATGTAAATGAAAACAAGAACTTGAGGATATGAATGCATTTCTCACTTCTGATTTTGTTTCATAAGAAAAACGTTCACTTCAGCCTTTAACTCCATGCTGTACTGTATTTATATTTGAGTAAACAGTCTTTACCTCTCAGAACAGTTGAAAAAAGATATGAATGAGTTAATGAAAACTCAGAATATATTTAAGACGGAGCACGCTCACTAGAGCCCTGCGGCTCCAAAAAAAATGGAACCGAGAACCGAACCGGGAACCGGTTTTTTCAATTTCTATTACCCGAAACCGGAACCGGAACTGTTGGAACCGAACTTTTTTAATGATAGCTAAGAAATTATTCAAATGCAACATAATAATATGTGGACACAGGTTATGACCTGTGTAGTGATGCATTTTATGCATTTCTCATGCTCATATTTAAAACCATAGGCGGCGCGCCAGCAATGCAATAGTTAGCAATTGCTACCCCTAAAATAAATTATTGGAAGCAATAAGAACTTAAGGGTTGAGTGTTGCTGTGACTGTGAGTGAGACTACATGTATTTCTGCAGCCACTGATACCCACACCAACACCTACTCACACTCACATCCACATCCACACCCTAATGATTCCGAAGAAAATGATGAAGTCGATTTTTTTTAAAACTTTGTAATATTAATAATTTCATGTGAACATATTTTATAATAGTATGTTTTCTCATTCTTTCATCTTTCATCATATTTTTTCAAACTTTTTTATGAAATAATAAACATGAACAATCTCAAAAAAGGAATACAGAAATTAAAAAATATCTTACTCAATATTTTCTGTATCAATGTAAAAACATCGGTTCCTAAAACAAATTTTGGGAACCGGAACCAACGGTTCCGGTTCGGTTCCCGGGTAATTATAGGAACCGCAGGGCACTAAAGGTAACAGATGAATGTTAAATCGTCAAAAATCAATGTTTTGTGAAATTTACTGAAGATGAATAGAAACTTGTATTGAAGATTCAAAAATGTTTGTATTATTTCAAGATGTGAATCTCTCTGATATAACTCGAGCGAATTTCTAAGCAACTTTCCGCTCTCTAGAGTACCGCGACACAAAGTACGTATTTTGTTAAAATAAAAAGCACACAAATGATGAATATCAAGTGAGTACGTGACTGATTACAGAGATACTGTGTTTCACAACACATTGAATCATTCATAAAAGTTCAATGGATCATGATTTAATGAAAGAAAAAAAAGAAACAATTTTTCATTTCAAGTATTCACTGTTTGAGTGAGATTGAATATTTATTTAAAAGTATAAATAAATATTCAACATTCTGTTAGTAACAATTGTAGAAATATTATTGATAAGCTTGAAATTTCAAGTTTATTCATCAGAATTATAATATATAGTATACATAGAAGTTCTCGTGGCACAAAAAGTTGACATGAAAATAGATCTGATAGAAAAAAAAAATCGTTTTGCTTTCTTTTTCATTATTCAACAAGCTAATTGACTGTATTCGATCACTTCTAATATGTTTGCTAAACTTAACTCTATCGTATCAATCTACATGGCATTAATGTTGATTTGAACTAAAGTTTGAAAACATAATAACAACTTTTTTTAAATTTTTTCGATGAAATTATTCTAAGTTTAATAATGATCTTATAGACGAAACTATTCATTTATGAAATATGTCTCATCATCATGAAAAATTATTCTAGGTACTAATGAATGATCAATTGCTATCATAAAAACACAAAAAGAAATCGATTAAGCTTCATACAACAAAAACAATAAAGTTATTTTTAGGTAAATATAATATTCACCTTGAAAGGCATTTGCAAATGCCAATGTGAAAGAAACAGCATATTTTTTTAATTTTTTTCTTGGTTGATTTGGCATGAATAACAAATCACAAATGCAATTTAATAAAAATGATTTTGACATAGCAATATAAATAGTCAATGACAAGAGACAAGCATCATTGATATTTTTCTAATCAAGTTTTATTTTCTTTTTCATCTACAGCAATCATTCATAATCATCATATTTATAACCAGACACCGATGAAAGAAATACATAAAAGGTTGCTTAGGTGACGTCTTTATCACATTTTCTTGCTCTGCTTTTTTTTTTGCGCTAGTCAACAAATATTTATCTGTTCTGTTCTGTTCTGTTTTCGTCCACGACAGTAATATATTTATTTTCTTTTTTCTTTTGTTACGTTGTGTTACTTTAATCAAACTGAATACTTGAGAAAAACATGGCTGATATACCATCGAGTTTTCTTTGTCCAATAACACATGAATTAATGATTGATCCAGTTATTGATCCTGATGGAAATAGTTATGAACGTTCAGCGATTAACGATTGGCTTAAACAACATTCAACGTCACCTATTGTAAGTTTACTATTAAAAAAAACCCAAAAATTTTTTTTTTTCTGTTCACTAATTTAATTATTAGACTCGTACTCCTCTTCATCTTAATGATCTTCGTCCAAATCGTGCATTACGTGAAAGTATTGAAGAATATAGAAGTAAACAATCATCATCCAATGTTACTACAAAAAAAAATCCTATTCCTATCGTTAGTAACCAATCATTTGATTTAAAAGTAACGAGTAGTTGGTTGAATGGTTTTGCTCATATATCAATTCAGCCACCCGAAGGTATTGGTATTCGTGCTCCATGTGATATATGTTGTGTTGTTGATACATCGGGTTCAATGGGTACTGAAGTTGAAATTCAAGGAACATCAAATGATAAAGAAAAATATGGTTTATCACAATTAGATCTTGTTAAACATGCGTTAAAAACAATAATTCATTCATTAACACATAATGATCGTTTATCAATTGTTTCATTTTCAAATAGTGCAACCATTTTATTTACATTACATCAAATGGATGATGATGGTCGTTCAAGTGCATTAGCTGCTCTTGAAAGACTTGAAGATAATGGACAAACAAATTTATGGGACGGACTAAGAACTGGTTTAAAAGTTTTAGCTGACGGAAAACGAGAAACAGAAAGTAATGTTGCATTATTTTTACTCACAGATGGTTGTCCAAATGTTGATCCACCACGTGGACATTTACCAACATTAGCTGCATATAAAACTAAAACTAATTTTACATGTTCAATTAATACATTTGGTTTTGGATATAGTTTAGATAGTAAATTATTAGAAGATCTTGCTCAAATGGGTAATTGTGGTTCATATGCATTTATACCGGATGGATCATTTGTTGGTACAATATTTGTTAATGCTATTTCAAATTTATTAATAACAGCAGCAACAAATTTACAATTAACAATTGGAGGCATTCGATCAGCACTTGATCCA
The DNA here is from genome assembly GCA_905250075.1 of Rotaria sp. Silwood1. Taxonomy (NCBI): domain Eukaryota; kingdom Metazoa; phylum Rotifera; class Eurotatoria; order Philodinida; family Philodinidae; genus Rotaria; species Rotaria sp. Silwood1. Next base: position 1,079,192 of record CAJNOP010000034.1, on the reverse strand, counting down.
TCATCGAATTATATTTGTCATTATTCAACAGATGCATCTGATCATAAGGTACGAATAGAATTTATTGATTTATACAACTATTATTCTAACATGTTTACAAATAAAGAATATCAAGATTTCATATACAGTAGTCGCAAAAAGTTCCGCTATTGAATAAGAAGTACCTAAACTTTTATCCTTTAGTCTCGTAATTTGATTAGAAATAGAGTATTGTAAACTCTGATGCAAGGATTTGATCCGTTTCCATGTGAAGAAACCAGAAGGGCGACATAGATGTTTTCTTCAGACGAAGATATCTCAACATAAGATGTTAGATCTCTCATTCTATAGTTTAGTTCTGTTTCTATCATCAATAAAAATTCCATGTCAAATAGTTCTAGTGTGTCTGATTTAGGAAGTACTGTTTGAGTAATTTCCATATGAGAATTGATGACAATTATTGAAAAGTGACCGATATATTCGACTAATTTTAATCATTTGCTTTGAAATTTTCTCCAACGATTGTCTTATCCTAATGACGTTTCTCCTCAAAATTTCACGATCACACTCACCGATAGAGAAGCAATCCATGCTAAGATCGTTCCAGACAATCGACGCTTCCCCATGCCTCAACATTATAGCAGATTGAAGTACTCCATCTTCAACAAATTATAGACATGGAAATCTTTATTGATTAATAACAAAATATAGGCTAAACCATCTCAATAGTAGACAATCGAGAAAGTATGAAAAGGCCTTTTTTTCGAATCCCGTGGGAAAAAATCAGTGTCTCATCGTAAATCCTTTGCATAAAGACTAATTGATCTTGGATTGTTGTTTGCGATGAGAACAGTTAAGATGATTTATAGAAACTCATTATTTCAAATAAATCAAATGGATAATAACGAGCTATCAGAAAGTTTTTAGATTAAATCTTTGTACTCTTTTCAAATATAGGCTTGGAAATTTTAATCGAGTGTAGTAATAATAATCTTTGAAAAGTTCCAAAAAATTAGTTTGGATAGAAAAAGTTTGTATTTTTACTATTGCGATTCGAAACTAAAAATTGGGATGTGTGTCTTCAATGAAATGTCTAAGTCTATATTCCAAAAAAGTATTTCAGTTTATAGCAACTTGTGATTTATCAGAAATATTTTCTAGCGTGTAAACAGTAAAAAAATACGTAACCTCAAAAACTTTCCACTCACATAGTATCAATCTATTGAAAAAGAAATTGGAATCAATTTAAAAACTAAAACATATTTAATGGGAAAACTGTAGATTTTCTTTCGAAGATAACAAAAGCAAATTTTCTTATCATCATAATGAACATTTCTTGATGAAAAATAATACTTTAATTTAATAAATTCTGTTACAAAAAATGAGAGATATTCATCCAAATTGCTCCGCAAAATACGAAGTCGTATTATTAATAGAAGTAGGACTGTAAGTTTCATCACCGAAACCAACATTATCAAAATAACAATTACCAATGAAAACATCCGAATTACTTATAAATGCGCTTTTATCTAATCTTTGATTCGACGAAAAGCATAGTTACATATCGGAATACTTTAGTAGAATGATGGTAAGACGATAGTCGATCGTTTAAATATCAAACAACTACCGATTCATCGTCTATAATACCCAACTGTCTACAGATGATTTTTATTCGATTTGTATATTTGTGTTCTTAATTTTGTATTAGACTATAGATTATTAATTTCTTTCCTATGGCTTTTATCACTCTCCATTTTGCACTTTTTTCTTTATTCACATAATCAAGCGTTCCTTCTTTCAACAATTATTTGAGGGACCTACTTTATGTTTGAATTTGGGATCAATTACATTTGGTCAAAGTAAAGATCTTGTTATTCCAATGACAATAGATCAATATAATAAAATGGAAATAATACTTGATTATGAATCTCCACATGGTCAAAAAAAGAAACAATGTAAATCGTTAGAAAGACTTAATGGCGATATTAAATTATTAAATCAACAAAAATATCGACTTGAATTAGTTGATATTATTCGTAAAGGTTATGAATTATTACGTGGATCTGTACACAATTTTACTGCTAATCAACCCAGTGTATTACAGAGTATTGAAAGTTTAGAACAAACAATAAAAAGTCATTCAACTAATGATAATTATTTAACTGATTTACTTACAGATCTTACAGGTCAAATAAAAGCTGCTTTTTCTCGATATGATTGGTTCTCAAAATGGGGTATTCATTATTTACCAAGTATTACACGTATGTCTTATATTGATTTTCAAATATTCAATAAGTAATATGATGTTTACTTTGTTTTAGGTGCTCATTTACTTCAACAATGTAATAATTTTAAAGATCCAGGTGTTCAACATTATGGACAAGGACAATTATTTAATACTATACGAGATGAAATGGATGCTATATTTTGTGAATTACCAGCACCAAAACGAGCAAATTCTGGTGCAACTATTGATATGTCTGTTTTTAATAATTCAGACAATCCATGTTTTCATGGTTCATGTACGGTTAAACTTTTTGATGGTTCAATTAAATTTGTAAAAGATATTCGACGAGGTGATCGATTATATCCACATGGTGGTACAATCAATTATGTTTTAAAAACAATCTGTAACAATGGACAAGCACAAATGGTTTTAGTACGTATTTGATTTTCTATAGTGTAACTTAATGAGTCGTTTTTTCTTTCTTTAAAAATCTAGCTTGATACTGGTCTTATTATAACACCATGGCATCCAGTTCGTTTGAATGGTGTTACATGGATGTTACCTTGTTCACTTGTTTCGTCTCCAACGAATATTATTTGTGAAGCAGTATATAGTTTTGCTTTGGATCATGGACATACAATATGGGTAAATGATATTGAATGTGTTACTTTAGGTCATGGTTTTAAAGAAGATATTGTTCGACATGTTTATTATGGAAGTGAACGTGTTATTGAAGATTTAAGAATTATGGATGGACAACAAAATTGTACAGGTTTGATTGAAATACAACCTAAATGGGTAATTAGAAATAAACGAACAGGTCTTGTTAATGGTATTCGACAATCTGAAAACATTAATATTATTTCTAATTAAGAAAAAAATATTCTTTTGACAATCATTTTCATTGTATAATTTATATTTGATAAAATTATTATATCAATAAATATGCATTCATTTTAGTATAGGTATTTATATTAATGTTGAATGATCGATTACTGTTATGCAAATATCTCGAATCTCAGAGTTTCTTTCTTCTCATCGATTGAAATCACTTTGATAACTAAGTTAGATTCGACATTATGTCTTTTTTTAAACTTTCAGTTTATTCAGTATATGATCTATTAATAATCCTAATGAAAGATGATGATTAATAAACATGTCACAATCTATAAACGTTTTTTTCTAGTCATCAACATCATCTTTAAACAAAATTTTGCATCAAACAATGTTCATTTATGTATCTACAAAACCAGTGAGTGCAATAAAATAAATTGCGATTGTCAAATGATTATACTATGTAAAAGTATAAGATAGATTCAAATCAGAGACGAAATCAATACTGATAAACAACCAGTTCGATATAGCCTACCAGACTGATTCCATCTCTAATCCAGAGATGTATAAGTCAATGTGTCTTTATTCACTGTTTCTAACTTGAAATGAAATTTTGAAAAAAATTAAAGAAACCATAGTAAACATTTCGATTTGAATATATTCAACTATTATAAAAACTAACGTTGTTCGACATGAATTAATCTTTCATCAAGAATATAAACAGTACACTAAGGGAGTGAAGTCTCTGCTGGTTGCCTCTTGATACAAACATAATAGTTCAGTCTCCTTACGAACAAAAGAACATTTAAAAAATCTTGTTTTGACTTAAGTTGGAGTCAAATATCACTGACTAATTCATCTATAAACAAATCTAGACAACTATCATGGTTATGTCTATAGGTAAATAAACTTTATTATCCATCGCTAAGCGCTTGTGTCTTCTCATTGTAACTAAACTTAATAAATATTTTTTTTCTTACTTAAAGAAAAAACAAAAATTGAATGAAAGATTCAAATATCTAATTTTCTTTAAAACCTTGTTTTTTTTTGTTTTTTTTTACTAATCAAAACACGACAAAAAGAAAGAAATCAAGACCTATCAATTATTAAATTCCAATAAACAAATCATTTGTTAGTAAAGAAATGCTGCATCATCATTTAATCGTTTGAGCATAGTAGCTCGTCGCATTGAATCAGATGTTTTTGTTCGATTTGCTAAAAATTTTTCATATAAATATTGCTGTTGAAAATAATGATTTGATGAAACTAAATTCGATGGTAATGATGGAAGTTCAATTACAGAAATAACATTCTTTTCAATCGTTGGTATTTTACTCATCATTATTTGTTTTAAACTATGTTTCCATTCAGTTTCATATATAGGTGTTGATTGTTCGGATGATAAATTATTATTTGTTATTGGAATTACTGTTTCATAAATATTTGTACAAGGAGAATTTGTTTGATTATTAGTGTCACTTTCAAATGATGATATTCGTGTCATATCAATAGATACAACAGATGGTGAAATAGAACGATCACATTGTGGAAGTCGTCGTAAAATTTGTGTACAATCATTTGGATTTTTTATATAAGCAAAAGGTCGGGAATCAACACCTGATATAATTGATATAATATTGATTATGAAGAAAAGAGAATTTCGTTTTTTCTTTTTTACCTGTCGTTGATAGATTGTTCTTGACAATATTTAGTGGTGATGAATTATTAACGGGTATTTGTACAGGTGAAACTATGAAATAGATAAATCAATTATTTGTTAAAAATCTTAAATTTATAATACTACTTGGTTGGTTTAATGAACGAAATGAACTACATGGAGATATTGGATTAATAAGTGTATCAATTGTTGTACAACTTGTATCGGAATTTTTATTATTAATTTTTGTTGTTAACATAGTTTTACTATTGATTAAATGAGGATACGATTCATATAAATGCGAAAAATCAGTTATATCACTTGAATGACGTTTTATAAAAGTATTCTTTTTTGTATTTTCTTGCTTTTGAAATCTTTCATTTAATTTATATGATGAATGTCGGCGGCAAGGGTAAGAACAATAACACGATGATATGGAATAGAAACAACAACATGATGTTGTCAAAAGTACAATTAAACCAATAAATGCTATGAAAATAAGTAAACCAATGATACCATATAGAAGATAAGTATCGAGTAAAGAAGATTCTGTTAATGAATAAAATAATCGATCATCAGTCATGACAACTAGAATAGAATATTCAAATAACTATATTAATGACACATATAGTTATACGATATGTATATTTCGAGACATCTCATGTATGTATAGACTACTTCACTATTTAAAGTGAGTACTGAAAAAAAAAAAAAACCAACAATAAAAAATTATGATGAGAGAAAGAGAATCAAATACTCGATGATCCGAGTGACTTCTACATTTATATGTAGAACTCAAGCACATACACACACATGCGTATTTAATAAATGTACACACGAGGCAATGTTTGCTTATGGGCTGTAGATGAGCTCATGTATGTATAAATGTACATGTCAATATCGTGTGAAATGTTTCCTCTTTCAACAAGTGATTTTTTTTTTTTATTGTGAAGGATATGTAAAATTTGTCGTCATTTTCAAGATCAATCATGAATACGAATACCTAACGTGTCACTATTCTTTAAATTAATTCAAACAACGAAAAAAAAAAAAGAACAATGTGTTACATAATATAGGTTTCAAAGTATCATACAATGTTGAAAAAATCTATATGATAAAAAAAATACATGCCATGTATGGCATTTGATTTGCTTCATAATTATTCTTATTTCGATTCTCTAACACTCGAAGAAAAAGAAAATTAATTATATTCATTTTCAAGGTAAAAGTCAATTGATCATTTTTATGGCATCCAATTTATTTTATTAATAAAAAAAAAGAATTAAGTAATCTTTTTACATCATCGATAGAAACATAAATTTCTTAAAATGAAACTTTATCACTTAATTTTCTTGTATTGATTTTATCAAGAGACGATAGTTTTATGATAATGATTTATGTAAAAAAATATCCCGCTTGACATATAAAAATAGTGACACTTCGTAATCCTGTTCATCTTCAAAGTAAAGAAAAAATTAAGCAATCGTCGGTCAGTGATTGTTGTCACACATTTATTTGCTTCACCTTTTTAATTGAATACATGCTAAACAAGTTTTTTGCCGACAATGTTGTTTATACTTTTTTTAGCAATACACAGAGGTGTACCATTTATTTTGTCAACGTCAGAAGCAATAGTCACTCAGGTAATCGATGAGTGCACTTTACAATGACAACAAGTCACATGAAAAACATCGGGTCATATCTTCTATGCTTGACTTGTTTTTTTTTGTCTTATTCAAAACTAATTAAACAAGAAAAAAATATAAATAAATATATTCTACTATCATTCGTTTGATGCATATATGAAAAATAAAAACCCTAGTATATGTTTGTGTAAAAAAACTAACATGGCAGTTAATTATGATAATGAATTAGGTTTCTCTCAAAATGAAATAGATTGTTCACGAAAAGCATTTTTTCATGATTGTCCTAATGGACGTTGTTCAAAACGAAAATTTCTTACTTTTATACGAAAATCATGTTTACAAAAATCCAATCAATCAAATATTCATATTATTAAAAATTTACAAAATTATCGACATAGTAAAAAATTTTTTTCTATGATGTTTGATATATATGATCAAAATCATGATGGAGAACTTGATTTTAATGAATTTATTTATGCATTATCATCTATAAATGGTGCTAATCGTTTACGTACAATAGAAACATTATTTAAATTTTTTGATATTTATAATCAAGGTTATATAACTCAAAAAGAATTTAATTCAAGAAAAAAATTAGCAGCACAATTTCTTGGTCAATATAAACCTGGTATTAAAGATAGTTTATTATATGAAAAAGCCTTTAATACAATGGATATTAATCAAGATGGACGTATATCAAAAGAAGAATTTATTCAATGGTATTTAAAAGATCATTCAACATTACATGATGAAAAATCTATGAAAAAACGAACACGTTTATTAAAAATTTCAACAACTGGATTTAATTCTAAAGGTCAAATAAAAACATCATCATTACAACAACAAGATAAATATCCAATTGATCTTTGGTTAGAAACAACAATGAATATTAATAATAAGCACGAGTAAAATTATATTTTGTTTTTTGCATATAAATTTATTTGATTTATTCTTTTAATATTTATTAGATTATCTTCAACAAATAATACTGATCGATATTTATTAAAAATTTTCTATCGTGCACGTAATCATTTTCATCATGAAAAATTTCAAGTCAATGATAATCAATCTGATTCAGGTGTTATTACAAATTCATCATCAATAACAAATTTTACTGATTATGATATTGATTCAAGTAGTTTCTTTGATATCAATAACGAAGATGATTTACAATTGCATCTAACTAATGATAAAGATGAAGAAATTCTATGTCAATCATTAGAAACTGTTTTAATGGAAACATTAATTGAATTGAGACAAAAAAGAATAAATAATAATTTTCGAACATTATCTATCGAAGAGAATGAACAAATCGAGTCAAGTCGATTATAAAGTTTTGTTTTTATTGACTGATCAAATATTTCAATTTATCTTGCAGTCAATTCAATACTTAAAATGAGTCAAGTTTTTTTCTCATTCTCACATAATTCAAAATTTTTTATGATATAGACTATATTAGTAGTTAGAGAAGAATTTTCAGTTAATTTTCAAAAATAAAAGAGAACATCCTACGTGTCTTATATTGAGAAACATACTAAAAAAATAAAATTTAACCGTTCTTGAAAACAAAGAAAAAAAAAAGAAAAGTATAATGATTTTTTTTAGTTTTTTAAAGTAAAAGACTAAATCTTATACGTTAACTTATTAGTCTTTCATGCTTAATATTCAAAAATAATATATCTTTAGAATTATTCTTTATTCATTTATCTATCTGAAATTTAATTCACCTGAAAACAAAAATGAATAATACTTTTCAATGTACCTATTTAATCTCTATTGATTAGATATAGGAAGCATCCGATTGGTTTTAGTTATCTACATATTTCTTTTTTTGTATGATACATTTATATTATTAATAAATAAATATGTATATATGAACTCAACAATATATTGTATTTAAAAGAGTAGCAGACAGATAAAAGATTCCTCATCCAATCCATATCTCATGTTTAAACAACTTGGTGTTAATATGTTTCAACAAAACGTATAAAAATATTTTATTTTTGAGATAAACTTTAATTCGATTACAAGAAAAGAAAATGTCTTTTTTTTTTGCTACGCTTTGTTCTTTAATCGAAGTATTGAAATTAAAGGATCGAATACATCATATTGGATTGTTGTTGGTATTGTTCAAGAGTGTTCTATGATAATCTTGTGTACATTTGGATCATATACACCAGTACAAACTAAAATCAACTCATGTTCTTGAGCTCTTGATAATCGAGAATCATCACGAATACATGAATGCATTGCTTTCATTGATGAATTGAAAATATAATTGCTAAAATCCAAACAGCGGTTAGTTTTCATTAAGTACATTGACTTATGATAATAACGTTCGTATAAAGAATCGACTCTAGTATATATAGGAAAGGTAATGCATTTTGTATAAATTATTTTTCGTTCTTTGTTTTTTGTATATTCACATTAGTCGTCCCAATTTTTTTCTATTCATTCTATACTAACGTTTGCGAATATGAACGCAAAAATACTTTTTTTTTGTATTGTGTTTTGATATATGTAAATAATATAAGTAAAGTATGGTTCAAGTTCGGTCATGTAGACAATACGTAATAGAAAAATGAAATGATTGATACAAATTTATCAATATTTGATGTTATCTGCTGCGAAGCATACATCCAATCATATATCAAGGTAACAAGAACGAACCATCATTGAAATTACGCACTTTCAAGCGTCTGAACACTAATCAATTCGTATGCTTCTTCACAGGTTCAAATCTATATGAGACAATCGATTCTTTCAATCTTCGTTTTGAATGTGTTTCTAATCTAATGAAACAGTATAGTTCTTTGACTTCAAATTCAGCTCGATATTATGATGTTTTTTGCATGGAATAATAATTGTATAATATTTATTATGTATATGGTGATGTATAGGTCACGACCTGTAACAATGAACGCAATTTTAGGAGACGACAGTTATTAACAAATACAAGTGATGATTCATTTTAGTATGCGTAATATATATCTTATCTTAATTTTTTTTTTAATTATTATTGCGTATTTCTTATATTTGTTTTTATTTGAGTAGTTATTTATACGCAGTATCTACCGTTTGCTAATATCAATCTAGTTAATCTTTCATATTTATTTAGTTGGAAAAGAAATGAACATTGATTTATAAACTCAATATACATTAATAATGGTTTTGAGCATTTTAAATAAGTATTAAATTTCTGTATAAATTCATTGCCATCTTTGTTAAACATGTATAAATTTGAAAAGCTTGTGTCACATTCTTCCTGCACACATATTTACTTTCAAACTTTTCATACATCCAGTTTCATGATCGTTAGTAATACTATACCATCATATGATCTGTAGTGTTTTCTAGCAAAGATCTAAGTATGATAGTAAAACAAAACAAATTCTTTCAGGAGGAGTGATTAAACAAATCATTCCTAAATATAAATTTATGAGATTAAAAGACTAGGAGAAAAAAATCAAAAGTAAAATCTTCTCGATATTATGAATTGATAAAAAAAAGAATCTTACATATGTTTAATTATCACATAAAATTTAATAGAAATTACTTTCAGAATTCTCAAGCTTTCACTCATTATTACTAATTGTTAAAATCAATTTTACTATCGTGACGAAATAATATCAAAACATATTCTAGTTTGTTTTTTTTTTATTGTGTTTTAGCATTACTGTCATTTGATAAATACTATCAGTACAATATTGTTGGATAATAAAAATAATGAAGAATAGGAGAGAGTCAAAGAAAACAAAAAATATAGATATGAAGAACAAAAATGCAATACAAAAAAAAGAACAAAAGAAAGACAAAAAAATCGAACAAAGACTGTAGTTAGTATAAAATATTGGATGAATGAAGAGAAAGAAATATGTGGTTTATAACTTCACATTGTATGTCAGCCAGGGCCGTAGGGAAGGGGGGGGGGGGGGAAGGGGGTTTAGCCCCCCCCCCCTCAAGAGAAAAATTCCCTGGAGGGGGGTACGGGCACATTATTTTCGTCCAGAGGAAAATTTTTTTGGCCATGTTCAGTCCCCCCCCCTCAGAAAATTCCTGGCTACGGGCCTGATGTCAGCGCTACATTACTTTTAAATTTACAGATAAAATACTACATTTATTTTTTCTTTACTCGTTGAAACAGAATGTCTCTAGAAAATTCTGAAGTAGCAACACCTCTTTCATATGATAATAGAAGACAGACGGAAAACTAACTAATAGTCTTTTCAATTATTTCTGTATTTTCGATGAGTCTGTTGACTCCTCTTAAGTACCTTAATGATAACTTTCTCGAAGATTAAGCTTTTCTAAATTCATTCAGATTTGCTTTTTTTTTCAATAAGAAATTCTTCATGAAATGAATCGGCTAAACCTATCAAATATTTGAAAAATATTCGCTATCTATTAGTGTTTTAAAAGATTGAAGATTCAAAACTTAATTTTGAATCAAAGACTATGTTTTCAATAAATAATTATATTTTCTAAGTCAAATTATAGATGAACAAGAAAAACAAAACAAAACAATCTCAAATATGCATAGAAAAAAATGTTTGAAAACAAATACAATCGATATTATTTCTCATTAGATAAAAATTTGCTTTTACAAAGAAATATCTTTTTTTATTTACTATATTCATTGTTCAAAAAGAAGAGGAAAACTACATTTGTAATAATTTTCAAAATTTTCAGATTCGTATTAATTACTCACCGTCATAGTGCACCATCTAGTACTATTTATTTATTTTCTCTAGCAGCCATAATAGTCGTTTATTCTATTATACTTGAAAAATTAGGTTACGACCTTGAATTCATAGTATATAAAAATCGCTATACTTCTACGTATTAAATAAAATAAAAGGCTAACTTTCTATACAAACAGTATTTTATTCATACTATTATTATTTTTCTCTCTTGCATCTGAAATAATCATGGCAGGTATAAGTTCTGATGTTGAACATGTTCGAGAACAATACAATGCTGGCAAAAGTAAAAATAATGCACTTATAATTGAATATCATAATAAACAATTTCATGATGGTGATGAATTAAAACGAGGTGATACTCAAGTTGAACCTAAAGTTCAAATTAATGTTGATGCTGATCCACATAATTCTCATTTTACATTAGTAAATTTTTGTGTTTGCTTTGTTTTTTATTGTTATTATCGATTATTATTATTATTATGTAGGTTATGATTGATCCGGATGCTCCTCAACGAGGTAATGAACGTGCTGGTCCATGGTTACATTGGATTAAAGCTGGTTTTGTAGGAAATGATATAAACAGTGGCAAAACTCTTGGTATATTATTTTAATATTTATAGAAAATTATAATCTATTAAATTCTACTTATATTTCATAGCTGATTATCAAGGTCCAGCACCACCATCTGGTACAGGTCCACATCAATATGTATTCTTATTGTATAAATCAGCTACGTCTGCTCCTCATCATGATGAATCGATTGCTGTTAGTGATTCAGGAAAACGAAAACAATATCATTTGAAAAAATTTGAAAAAGATCTTCATTTACAATTAGTTGCTGCAACATCATATACTGTTATTGGTTAATTTTAACATATAAAAATATGAACATGTATTCTATCTCAAAGATTTATCTTTCAACATGAATTTTATTTGATTTTCTAAAAACAAATATCTATAGAACTGTAGACTTAATATATTATTAATCCTGCAAAAGTTTTTTGTGTATGTTTTCTTTCATTTTATTTGTTGTCTAGTTACTATTGACAAAAAAAAAACATAAGGTATCATGTAGGGTCAATGCGTGCACAATGATTTACGCACAGAGAGTATAGGAAAAATAAAACTAAAAAAATATATATACTACAGGTCAAATACTTTTCAATAAAACAAAGTAAGCAGTAGAATTTTAAATTTTAGATTCATTGTTTTTTTACGGATTATAAATATGAGTGCAAGTGTGAGTTCAGATGTTGCCTATGTGCTGAAAAATTTAGATGAAGTTAGACCTGTTCATCGAAAAAGAAAACAAGATTTTATTATACAGTATCGTGAAAATGAAAGTCTTGATGGTAATAATATTTTGAGTAAAGAAGAAACTCAATCACAACCAAAAGTTGAAGTCGAAAATATCGATGATTCAACTTTTCGAACATTGGTAATAATTTTACATTATTTATTTTTTTTTTATTTACTTCTTTTTTTCCAATTAAGATTATGGTCGATCCAGATGCACCAAGTCGTGATGATGCTGTCAAAGGTCCTGTTCTTCATTGGCTTGTGGCTAATTTTCAACATAATAATCTTACAGATGGTCATACATTATGTAATTTACATTTTGAACGATTCTATTTTGAAAATTATATGTTATATTTATAAATAGATTCATACAATGGACCTGCACCTCCAGCTGGTTCTGGTCCTCATCGATACATATTCTTACTTTATCAATCAATAGATAAAATACCCGAAAAGAAAATCGGACGTGAACAACGTTTACGTTTTCCACTTCAACAATATGTAACTGATAATCGACTTGGACTTCTTGATGCAACTTATTTTACTGTTGATAATTAAAATTTTTTAGTGAAAATTTTCATTTTCAATTGAAGCATATTTTTTGTTTGCATTCCGATATTAAAAAGGAAATAAACATTCAAGCAAGCATATTCATCTTGTCTTTTTTTTCAAAAAAAAAACAAAAGCATGATAACTACAAACAAAAAAATCATATACAAATTGATTTTTTTCAATGAATATTATGTGATGTAAATACTGGACGATATTTTGGTGGTGGTTCATTAGTTACCGTTGATGATAAATCAGCTAATTTTCCTTGTTCAACATTAACATGTTGTTCAATACCATATCGAAATGCACATTTACCTAACATCATTGTTCGAACTGTTTGTGTTTGTTCATGCACTTCAAATTGACCAGAACTCGCACCACAATTACCTGAACGTAATGCATCAGAAAATATTGTTGCTAAATCACCTTCCATATATTTATAATAACCACCTGTATTATTTCGTGTACTAATCATTGCTGATATTCGACCACTAAAACGTACTTCAATTGAAAAATCAGCTGAATATTCTTCTTCTGTTATACATAATCTAAGGAAAAAAAAAAAAAAAGGACAATCAACCAAATTTATATTGAAAGAAGAAAAAAAATCTTACTCAGCATTTGCTCTTGAATGTGGTGAAACACGAATAGTTGAATCTGCTGACCATGTCATTTGTGTTTCAAATGTTGAATCTCTTCCATATTCAACACGTTGTTCATGTCGAAGACCACCACCAACTTCTAAAACTTCATTTGGTAATTTAAAAGTTACACAACCTTCTTTTTCTTTAGTAAAACCACGCATAAATATAAAATTTAATGTTGTTATTGTTGAACGTTGAGCACGTAATGAATATTCTTGTTCACGATCAGTATTATTTGAGAAATATGTTTTAAATAATATTTGAGATTTAGGCATACGTAATTGAGCTGAACGAGTAAATGTAGCTTCTGATTGCCAAAAATTTACACGTTTCCAATTTAGTTTTATGTCAAGTTCTTCACGACGATATTTTGATTCTTCTCGACTACGTTTTGATAGTTCCCACATTTTCCATACCTAATAAATAATTTATAAAAAATAAAATAAAATAAAGTTAACTATATCCTAATAAAATCAATATGACGCATGAAAAATCGATGATGATGATGATTGGTTTGTTTTCGTGTCATCAGTTCATCTCACGAGGAAACCATCCTCAAATGTAAATATATTGTTGAAAATCGTATTAGAGTCATAATGAGGTTTTAGTAAGACGAGAAAAAATCTTAAAAGAGTTCAATTCTATGGATCTTTGAAGGAGAATTATGATGAGTATTGATAATATATATGCTGATCGACTCTGAGTACCGTTTTACTTGAAATATATACCAGTCGATAGAGCTTGAAATTCTGAGTTTAGTGAACTCCGCGCTGAGCTAAAACCTCAATAAAATACATGTTAAAAAAATGGAATCAAATGTAGCTTTGCTACATGTTTTGAACTGATTAGAGGCATCGGACATTTACTACAACTTCATCTAACGTCATTTTTCTGAATATTTCATTTTTTGCGCTTTTGGCTCAGAGTAGAGTCCTAGTAAACTCAGAATCTGAATTTCTATCGACTGGTATAAGTTCCAAGTAAAATGAAGTTCAGTGTGGCTTAGGGCATATTTTATCAATAGCCAGCAATGACCATTTTACTGAATTTTCAACCTGAAATTCAATTCATACATACCTCTAATGACTCTTGGCATAGCCCTTCTGGGAAGATATTGAATTTTTAAGCAAACTTTAGTTTGTGACAAACGATCATTTGTTTTGGAAACTCAAAATCTCGACAAAAGAATATGTGAAGGTGCATTAGATCTATCTATAAGCTAAATTAAATGTTGAAATTCTATTATTTGACTTTCCAGTAAATATCTAATAATGAGTCGAAATTTTACTAAAGCAGTCACAGCTCGACTTGAGAATTCTGTGAACACGAACTCTTTGCAGCTTTCTCTAGTCTTGTCAAGACTTTCTTGCAGTGTTTTTATACAGCTTGAGAATTAAAAGAATGACGCCCTTCAGACATTGGTATTTAATGTAGCATGTATTCTGTATCTATACTCCCAAAAAAAAAGACAGATGTTTACTTTCCTGAAATTTTCAACTCCAGAAGGGAAAATCTATGTAAAATACTGCTTTCTTCTGAACTCAATATGAGTTCAAATGGTGAGTAACGATTCGAGTAGTTCCCTGTCCAGCAATATTCAGTAAGCATGTATTCTTTCTTTATTCAATTATGATAATTTTACTTAACATTATTCTCTTATTAGATTTTCTTTTTTGTTTGAAAAGTAAATTTGACGATAGTTTTTAAAAAAAAACATATAATCATATTCTTTTCTTTTTTCTTTTTAAATTTTGAATGTCTATCCATATGACACAATAGTCATCATTCGATTATGTTCAGTCTATTGATCAATGAGTAAAACAATGTTATATATGCACACCTGCTGCGTGTTAGTCTCTTTCCATATGTAAATTATCATTATTATATACACTACAAGACATCTTTCAACTTACCCATTTTTCGATGATCTCATCTAAATCGACAATTGTCTTATTATGTGGTCCGGCATCTAAGCGTTCCTTGATTTCTTGTCGTTGGAGAGTCATAGGCTATATACAAAAAACAAAGCAGTATAAAATAAGTACAAATAGTTAAAGATAGGTCAACTATCGTATCCACACATTGTGTTACACATTTACACTAGACGAATTAAGCATAAATGATTTACAGTCGATATGTTATTTCAGTTATCATCATGCATGATCAATGTGTGATGGCGGCATTCATAAATTATTGACATAGAAAAATAAACATACAATATTCTTTTGCTCAAGAAGCGAATAAAAAAAAATCACATATGCCTGTGATTCAACTCGTTATTCTTTACTCGGTCCGTTTGTTTAGATAGTGAAATTAGATCGACTCAATGTAGTACAGGTGTATGTATATATATATATATATATATTCTATTCAAAAGAGCACACTTGAGACTACTAGTAGCATCACGAATTACTACTTCAATCAATGATTATGATCTGATTGAAGGAGAAACTAACTATAATGATTGATTCATTGTTCGGGAATTTCTTTTAAATTGATAAAGCCATATTTCATAGGTGAAATATTGACCCTGTCTTGTCTTATCAGTGTAATAATTCAAATTTTTTTTGAAAGAATGAATCAATTCATTGACTTACACTTTTTCTTTGATTAATTAATGTTGGAATATTTTGTATAAGTCGTTCTGTTGTTCTGCCTGATATATCAGAAAAATTACTATTACTAATATCGGTGATTGCCGACATTATGAATCAAACAAGTTGTGGTTCTCTGATGTTGATTCAATCTCTCTTCTGCTTATTTTTTTTTTACAATGTTTGTCGTTTCTGGCACTTATTCGCTTTCTCTTTTTCTCCTTCTCTTCTCTAAATAATGAAATAGAGAGAAAATAATAAAAAAAAAAAAAAAAAAACGAATAGCTTCAAATGCATATACCCAATCAGTGGCAAGCACCAATTGAGAGTAACGAAGAAGCTTGTCGTTCTACGACATCGTCAAGAAAAAAAAAAGAGAGAAAAAGAATCATCTCTCTTATTATCTTTTCTGATCCCTTTCGCTGCTCTTTTACATTGTGTAAATTTCAACTTGGTTTCTTTTTTATTTGAATCAATACAATTAGACTACGACCTAATGTTATTCAAAACTTCGTATATATATCGCGTGTTTAACAGCGATTATATATGTCTATCATCATTTCAAGGGAACTATTTGACTAGAACTATTTTACTTAGGAAAAAAGAATAGGAAAAAAAGTCAATTCGTTCTTGATTTACATACACATATGGTCAAAGATGAATAATATATTCATGTGTGATCGGTAGACTTAATAACGAGTCAATAAATGTCACTCATAGGATTGTCTACTATATAATAAAACTCTCATGAGAAAAATCTTAATTTTTATTAATTTATTATTTATTCTTTCGAATTATTCATTAGCATTTCAACAGTTTCATGTGCTTCAATTTGATTATATTGTTTATGATTAGTCATTTTTCGAGTGGCTGATTTTTGATTCATTCGTTTTGTCTTCTTTTGTGATGGACTTTTTCCATGCGAATGATGTTTATTATCAAGTTTAGTTTTTGTACCTGACTTAATTCGATCAGAAGTTAATTCTTTTTTATCAAGTATTTGATGATTTATTTCATCAGTAGCTTTAACTTTATAGGCTTGTTTTTGTTGTGCTGATAATTTTTGCCATTCAGCTTTTAAAAGTTTCATTTGTTCTTTAGTTGACATTGAACTTAATTCAGTTCGATGTGTTTGTTGTTCAGCAAAAAATATACGATAAGCATCGGCTTGTTTTCCAACACGATTCTTATTCTTCTTATGTGATTTACTTGATTGTTTTGAAGGATTTTTTTTAGTCATTTTTTTTTTCGTCGCAACAAAGTGAGATTTTATTTAATCAATGCAAAAAAGAAAGTACAAAAAGAAAACTGATATAATTTATTGTTTCGCGCACTTACACATTACTTCTCTTTACAACTTTATATTCCAGTCAATATTGAATTCTAACCGCTTTCTTCAATAACATCTAACACCTAGTTGTACATAGTAACAAAAGTTGATTCTATTGATTTTCTAAACTTTAGCCTTAGGCTATCATTAATATACAACAAGTATTCCGGAATATATTGAAAATTTTCTTTGATCATCATCAGATCAGTGTTCCTTATGAAAATATTTGTTTTTTCTTTTAATTCGATCGTTATAGAATACATAATTTGCAAAAAAAAAAAAAAATGATAGTACAAAAACTTACCGAACGGCCAACCATGGTTGAATTGATTGATAAACTGAGAATAAAACAAAACACGAAGATCTAATCTATAAACTAAAGTTATTTTATAAGAAAAAAAAAATTGTGTATTATAAATGATCATAACCAGATTTCGTCTATAACTGCTCTAATCTCTATTCACTGATTGTATAAACAAATAATAATGAGCGAAAACGTTTGTTTTCACTAGTATGTCAGGAATCTATCAGATGTTTGTAATTGATAACGAGAATATTGATGTGATTTTGAAAAAAAAAAAAAGAAAATGATTTCTTCCTGTCTTCTAATCGACAATAATGATGAGAGAATCTTCGTTAGATAAATATACATAAGAATGATGATGAGTCTCGAAACAGATGGTGAACTGATGATTAAAACCTATAAACATGATGAAAGCATACAATGGAAAAGCAAGTGTGTGTATGTATATGTCCGGGTCATTCTGCCAACAGCATATATACGAATGTGATTTATGAGTATTACCATGCATAAAACTAATAAGATAACAAGAAATTGAAGACGAGAAATGAATAAAGACATACTCTCACTTTCGTGTTCATATGAGAAAATGAGGTTATTTTCACTATGCCCTTGTATTTTTGTATCCCTATTATTTTCTCTTTTTCTCATTTTACTTACATATTAAAAAAGATAAAACAGGTGTATACAACTATTTGATGAGTTTTATATACAACAATTAATAATAATGATTTTTTTTCTTCTTTTTGTTCATGTAAAGATCGATGTATGTTTAGTTTTTTGATCGAATAATTTTTAGGCAAATACGATGCTTGGTTTTTATGATATGTACTTGAACTTTTGGAATTAAGAAGAGAAGAAAATTTTTTTTTCTTTTTTGTCATTCATTCGTGATTTCACCTTGATTTATTTGTAATTGGGATCATGTCTTTTTATGCATATGCATAAAGCTATACATATATATGTATATGCATATATATATATATATGTTCATCCGCCTACAGGCGTGTGTGTGTTTCGTTTAATTGATTAGATGGAAAGAAAAGAGTGAATAACGAAAGAAGATCGACGATTGAAAATGAATTTCAATTGTATTTGATCAGCTTCTTTTTATATATAGTGTTGTCTTTGCTCTTATCTTTTTCTTTTTCTTTTTTAACAATTATAATGCGATATACGAAGATGTTGAATTACCAATTGAATATAGACGACAATGATTAAATAGTTCAATAGAAGCCATAAATTAAAATGATGATATGCTGATATAGATGCCTACTGGAAATACAGATATTCAATGCTATCATTGAAATAACTAATAATGATTTAAATTTTTCAACTTATGAGAGAAGTTGTCCAATAGATTTACCACCTTTGAGTTGAGACTATGTATATCATGCAGATCCGAATGAGGTAGGATTATTTTGAATAAAATTCATGTCCTTAGCTTACTACTTAGGAGATACAGAACTTTTACGTTGTTTTTCAAATCAATTTCGTGGTGGTCCAAAAAAACTGATTTTCGAGTTTTGACTTGAGGCTTTTTATAGAGATAGGCCTTAACAAGAATAGTTTCGTAAAAGTTTCAAGTCGTTTGACTTGCTTCTATCTTGCAATAAGAATATCAAATTTGACGGTTTATGTGAATGATGTCAAAGACACCCTATTATCATAGACTATATCTGAGAATAGAATTCTCAAAACCAGTTTTACTGTACCACGACCTTTATTGAAAAATACTGTGAAAATTCGGTATCTCTGCAGCAGTACGCTACAAGCACAAATTCTTTCCAGAGTATGTAATGTACATAGTTCTGACTCAAAAGCAATTTATCAGTTAGAAAACTTCCTTCGTTAGTAGAGATGAGATCGATTCAATTTGGTTTAACCTTGAAAAATCTCAACTGATCTCATCTTTACTTGCTAGATATATTATTTAAGGAGGTTTTGGTTTCTTTTTTAACAAGAGATTTGAATTTGAAACTATAGAAAATCGTCACCAACACATTCAGTACTAACATAGAAGACTTAGTATGTTATTTTTGAAGTTTTTTAATTTTTGAATAACCCATAAATGCAAAGCAGATGCTAACATGTGACAATATTGTTTTCTTGGATGATCTCAAATATGTTATTAATTTTTGCTCATATATGTATATGTTTAGTGAAAAAGATGCAAGATAAATCCATTGACTTGAGGTTACGGCGAGTATGCAGTCTGCTTGATAATATTTAGCCTATGGATATCATCTGCCTTTTAATCATTATGTTTTTACATAATTATGACGAATATTAAGTGTAGAAGATTTGATAGAATGAACGATTCTTTGTTCCTCATCCTTATTATTCTGTATCTGTCAACAGTGATTGTTCATTTTCAATGCATTTCTTGAAATAAATATAATCTAATCTTCATACATGGCGTAAATGTTTGTAAAATGTACTTTAGGGTATATAGTACAATTCTGAAGTGAAAATCATATATTTTTAGCTGAATTTTGGATGTTTTAAGAAAAGATCCTCAAATTTTAACTGTAACTCTCAACCATAAAATAGCAATATTTTAGAAATTATCAATATTCAACAGTTCAATTTTATTTTTTATATAGAAGAAAGCGAAAAAAAAAATTGCCGATAATAGAAATTACCTCATAGTCGAGCACTGGTACTTAATACATTATAACTAGAATTTTACAGACAAGAAACTCTTATATGTATGTTTGACTTAATAGCTCCTTGTCTTTATTAGTTATCAATTATATACATATTAACTGGAATGATATTGTTGGTTGGTACATATGATAGTTCCAAGATAATCTGATAAATTCTATTTGATTATAGGATAGCATCTGTTTTCTGTTAATTAAATGTATAATGGATTGATTGTATATTAGTATCGTTTCGCAATGAAATATACAAAAAATTTAGATAAAGAATTTCTTTCTTAAAAATATGGTTTTTTTTTAAATAATATACACATTGAATCATACTAATTAACAGAATCACAATTATAGAAATATCCTAAACTTTATTCTATGAGTAATTCAATCATGATTTTGAATCTATCAATGAAGATTAAAAGACTTTCAGCATAATTTAAGATGTTTTCTGCCACATAGAAACCAATTATTTCATTTAAAGAGTAAAAATATCAAATCAAAAAGAATATTCAAAGCTTATTTTCTATATCGAAAATTTACAATTAATATATTTATCAAGCTTTTCTGTTTAATACCTTGATTTGTGATTATAATATATCATATTACCATGTTCACAGAAGAATATACAAGAACTCATATTTCACAACTTATATACATACTTGACACATGGGAACGAGGATCACATAACGGTTGATACTAAATTACAGCATAAATTTAGAGAAAATATTGATTACTCTAATTGTATTGAATCTAATGCATGGACTCTACACATAAACATTGATATTGGATATCTTATAGAATAAAAGTATCTGATAATTTTCAATTACCAGAAAACAAATCATAGAAGTTTTTCAATGTCATATATATTTGAAATAGTCATAGAAAATTTCATTATAATGATTTCATCGATAAAATTCAGAGAATTAACTATAAATAAATTTGTTAATGCGATCCCATGAGAAACCACAATGTGAAACTTACAAATTCTGACTGTTATATATCGATGGTATATTATCAGAGTGGTTAAAATAATTTATTTTAGAAAAATGCCAAATAAATGAATCGATCAAAATTATAACGATTTTTATAGTTGGTAGTTGTACTCTGAAATTTTATCATTTCGAGAATGTTTTCATTTAGAACAATTTATTAGATACATTTACGAGCTCCTTAGAAAAGTTGATTATCCGAATACAAATCGATGTCGAGATTTATACTTATTCTGATATTCCTTGCAATGGGCTTTAAGTTGATATAATATTTTTTTTGTCAAAAAAAGAAGATTAGGTATTTTCTGTTAAATTTTAAAGGGAGATCCTCTAACTGAGAAATATAAGATTGCATTGAATGGAAAACTCCGTAGTTTTATAATACGAAAATCAATTTCATATAGATTTCGATCATCATAAAATGATTGTGCATATTTGGGGTGTGGAGATGTGCGTGAGAGTTTGAATAGAATATAGATCTTGTCCTCACTTACACTTCTTCGATAATATACGCAGATATATTTTGAATAGATACCCTCAGTAAATCGAAAAAACACTGTTTGTTGTTTTTTTCTCACAATTAGCTTTTTCGAGTATATCGTTTACACGAACAAACTATTATTAATAATAACTTAATATAAAAGTGGTAATGCTTTTTATTACACTGCATATAGTTAGGATTAGGTCGTAATAGGGTCTATTTTTTGAATTTCTCTTTTTCAGCCATAAGAAACTTAGATATTTGAATTTATTTAGTGACTTTTTTCACGATGCATTTGAGAATTTTTCAAAAAAATTTTTGTCGATAAAACAAGCGAAAGGAAAATTCAAAAATCGAACTCTATTTACGAACTAACATTAAATGTACTCTACAATTAAAAAACTATCCCAATATATTAGCTTATATCCTCATTGTAAAAACCTTCTTCGTGAAAAGAATACTTTTGATTAATGAATAAGTTGTAGCTCGTAAGCAATGCGAAGACAGAAGAAAAAATATTTTACCATTATCTACTCTGGCCAGGACTAACATTTTCTAAAGTTTTTGTTTAAAACTCCTTTCTCTCGAAAACTGTTGACGTATACTGTCAAAGTTTTGCTTAATCTTTGAATTCAATTGATTCATATTTTTCTATAGTAGCCGTAATCAGACTCTGCTAATCGATAATACTACAACTCTATTGATTGAGACTTACAATAAAATTTTTCGCGACACTATTTACCAACATTCGTAATATTTCGATTAGTTAGTATCTACAGTAGACACGTTAGATTTACAGAATGTTTTGAAAGACTCTAGAAAGTTTGAGAATGATCTAAACACTGTCATCACTCACGTGCTTTTTTTTTCGTTGATATGAAAATGTACGCAACAATCTTTGACTTTCTTCATCTCAAGTCCAGTAACTACAGAAGGAATCACAAGAACTTCGATTTAAAATTACACTCACTAGTTTCTTCTTCATAAATCATGTTGATTTCAAGAAATATATTATCATTCGCATTGATAAGATATTTATTGTATTTTGAGAACATTTTATATTTCATATTTTAATTTGATTGTCTGTAGATTTTTCATTAAGATGTAAATATTGATATTTAAATAATAAACATATAAAGTTCTACTACAAATAGAATTATAGATTCAATTCTTCAGTTTCAAAAACTACTGATAATTAATGGTTTTTTTTTTATCAAGTATACGATTTGAGTTATATTTAATTATATATTTACTTGCTCGGATCTCCTCTAGTTTTCTATAGTCTAATAAATTAATATGAAGATTATAATTTAAAAAAAAAACTGAAAATATCGTTTAACTATATTAATTATTTTCAAATAAGTTAACATTAAAATATTAACTAAACTGAAAACATTTCTTTTTGTCTGTATCCATCTATGATCAAAAGGTAATTGTCAGACTTTTTTTTTTCTTTTCTGTTCTGTCTATGATTCGATTACTTGAAAAAAAACGCACATGTAGTTGAAGAATAATTGAAAACAAAACCCTATGAAAGCATTTACACGATACAAAGCACAGTATAGTTTGTATGTAAGAATAATGATCAAACCTTACACCATGCACACACACACACATCGTTTTTCTTTTTCTTTTTTCTCTTTGCTAACTGACAGAGCACTCGATTGAAGAAGAATTTTTTTTACTTGCGAATGGTATTATAATGAGACAGATAGTTGATAGAAAATAATGAGCAGAAACGGATGGGTGTATGTGTATGTCATTGCATACTATCCTTTTCATCCTTGTTTTTTTTATGTATATATATATATATCTATTCAAACTTGTTGTATGACTAATACCTTATGGCGTCCATGGTATCGTTATTATTGTTTTCATTGAAGGGTTATGTAAACTATTCTCTTTTTCTTTTCTATTAATACACGATAATATTTTAAGTTTTCGTCACATGTATAATTAAAGCGAAGACATTCTTACTACGAAAAAGAAAACAGAAAGAAGATAATACGACGCTAGTAGGACACAGAGACAAGATTATTTCGTTGTTTGTTTTTTTTTGTTTTTAGAAAGAAAAGAATAATCAGAAATAGATTTATAGTATTGCTTATACAAAAAACTAGATCTTTATTGTTGAGAAAAAAGAAAACTATAATTAGGATTGTTTTTTATAATTGAACAGTCATTTCCAGATGTCACAATCAAACGAAGCTCACTCATGGATTCGTTATCTCCAAGGACTTATGATTGTTCAAATATTTCTCGCTTATATATTTCTTGTTAGTGGTCTTATTGTTAATTTGCTTCAACTTCTCTCAGCATGTTTCATATGGCCATTTAATCGAGCTTTATATCGAAAAATTAATTATCATTTAGCAACAATTATATGGAGTCGTAAGTTTTCTAAATCTTTATTTTTCTGTAAGAAATACGTTCAAACATTATTTATTTATAGAAATGACATTTGTCTATCAATGGTGGTAAGTTGTTGAGTTTTATTTATAGACAGAAAAGAATACATTAATCACAAAACTTTAGTTTAATATATTGCATGTTACACGTCGCGTTTTTTTTTTTTGTTAATTAAATAATCTTAGTCAACAAATGTTCTAATATTAGAATTCGATTCTTTTGGGAATATATATTTTACTTATTTTTTATTGATTATCTAGGTCCAATTCCGATGTAACGGTTTATATTAAACCTGCAGATTTAGAAAAAATGCGTCAAGAAAATTCCTTATGGTTAGGTAATCATCGATATGAACTCGATTGGTTACTTGGTTGGGTTGTTACACAAAGGCTTGGATTAGCTGGAGTTAGGTTTTATGCAAAAAAAATTTGATTTATTTAATTAAAATTAATATATAGGGTTCAAAAATTTTTGGTAAACAATCTCTTCGTGCATTACCAATAATTGGTTGGTGTTGGTATTTTACAGAATCAATATTTCTACGACGTGTATGGAATGAAGATAAATCTATACTTGAACGTGATATACAACGATTGGTTGATGATTATCCAAAAAATTATAATTTTACTGTAATATTATTTCTTCTTTATTTTCGTTAAAATAATTTTAAAAATATTTTGAATTTAAAAAAAAAAAAAAAAAAAATAGTTATTTCTATCATGTGAAGGAACTCGTTATTCAAATGAAAAACGTCTTGAAAGTATGAAAGTAGCACGACAAAAAAATTTACCTGAATTACAACATCATATTTTACCAAGAACAAAAGGTTTTGTTTTTGTTATGAAAGGAGTTCATAAACATAGTAAGTTAATTTCTTTTTTTTTTTGGAACTAATTGTTGTTCTTGTTTTTTTAGTTACTGCAATTTATGATATAACAGTTGCATTTCAAACTCCAAAAAGTCCTGATTTATCATATATTTTAAAGGGTCAACAATGTCAAGCTGAATCATTTATTCGACGTATTCCAATATCAGAAATTCCATATGATGATGATGAGAAATCTGCTCAATTTATTCATAAACTTTTTCAAGAAAAAGTGATTTATTATTTTTTTTATTTCTCAATAGATTTTGTTTTTTTTTCATTTAAGGATAAAATATTTGAACATTTTGTACAACATGGAACATTTGATGGAGCTGGTAATCCTAAATCATCAGATTTCAAACGTAGAAAGCAAGATTTAATTATTGAACTTAGTTGTTTAATTCTTATTGGATTACCATCAATTTATTTATTTATTCAATTTTTATTATTTGGATCACTTTTTTCGCAGATTATTTTTCTCTGCATTGTTATGGGAGGTAATTTTAAAAAAATTCTTTTTAATATTAGAAAATTTCTGAAGAAACTTTTACTAAACAAATGTGATGAAAATATGTTTATCTAATAACTAGAAATGAACAAAACTTATAGTAGATATATGCAGTCTCATCTGCATTGTAACAGCAAATATGAGATAGTTTTCAATGATAAGTTCGACCTTGTCTTTCTTATTCATTCACCAAGCACCCCATGTTTTAATGATGCCAGCTGGCAGACTATTTTTAGAAATTTTAAAAAAAAGACATGTATATCAAATGTTGAAAAATTAAGAGAAACAATTTATTCGATGGCAAACTCATTGTTTCTAAAATACCATTTGTTTTATTATTCCATTTCATATTCATTGGTTGAATTTATAAATTAAATCATAATCAATATTAATTAAAAATTATTTTGATAAAAAATCGATCTAATTTAAAACTTAGTGATTTTCATTGTGACGAATATAAGAATATTTAAATTCGTGTTAAACTTAAATATGTCAAGTTACATCTTCCGTAATTAAATATTCTTTTGTGGTATTTTTAATTTTATGTAATTTTTTTTTTCGGTAAATATTCTGAAATATAGCAGTATTTTTAAAAGATATCATTGAGCAACATATATGAGAATGAACAAATAAGTGTTCAGTTATCATTAGGTACGGTTGCACTGCCGGTCGAGAAGAGTTTACGTGACGTTTACTCACCTCGTTTTGTTTTGGGCTCAGTACACATCTTTAACTTCTGGGAATATCAGTTGTATTTGTTTTTGAATTGTCTGTTCAATTCGATTCATAGGAATTCAAGAATATGTATATAAATATTTGTTTGCTAGGTATATTTGGTGTTCGTTTAATGATGCCAACAGCAGCTCGATCTAAACTTCCTACCAACTCCATCAAACAAGAATGAAATATTGCTAACTGATTTATGTGATTGTTTTTTTTTTTCTGTTTGTCTTTATGCTTTTTTTTTAAATAAAAAATTGCATGCGTATTTATTTAACAAGTAAGCAATCGATCAACAATGCCTGATAAGTCAAAAACATAAAGCAAAAACGTATTTCATAGAAAAAGAAAAGAGTGAACAACGGATTACACGTTTATATGCAGAACAAAAGATAAATCACAGAGAAAAGGAAATAAATAGAATTATACACACACTAGCACATATTTCATTTATATTATTGATCAAAATATCATTATAATAATCTCCAATATTACCTAATAAAAGTTATATTACTTCTTAATTTTTAATAAATAAATTTGCGGAATGTTCAATTATGTCCACATTACATTTGGAACAAGTCCTAAAATAATTTTAAAAAAAAATAGATCTCTTTAAATAAAAGACATCTCAGAAATTCTGAAATAATTTTAAAATTCATCATTCTTGTATATTCACAAGAACAAATTTTTTTCAAAAATTTCTTGTATTACTACATTTGAGATAGATAGCTTTTACAATGATAAAAAAAGATTGTGACAAGGATAATTCCATTCTATTTGATTGGTTTTTATTTTAAAATTCTTTTCCAAATACAAAGAAACATACATTAGATAATCAATATTTATGAATTTAATTATTATTTTAACTGTACTCATTCACATAAACAAACATTAAACTTGTTTCATTTGTTTGTAATGTTATTTTCTTTAATTATTCATTATTATCGTACAGTAAAATCGCTCTAATATAAACGCCATAAGTAGTAACCAAAAATGCTCACTTTATGGAGCTGCTCTTTAATTGAAAAGTTTTCAGATTTCTTTTTTTTGCAATCCACAAGTGTTCCACTGGGGTCACTGTAACATTGAGATGCCAACTCTATTAAAATATACCCGTTTTGTAAGGGTGTGTTCCAGTGTTTCAACGAACACTAATGGCAGTATGTCAGTGACATTGATAGTTGCTAAACTGAAGCTATACGTCCCCCAGCACAAGCTAACATTTTTCTTTTTTCCCAAACTTTATGAATTCAACTTTTTTCATTTGAAGTAAATCAATTCGTGTCGACATTATTTGATGTTCCTAGCCATTCATACAAAAAACAACAGGATGTTACATGAAGAACTGTTGCTTTTGTCCAATAATAGGTATTTTTTCTTTTAAATATGCACCTTTAGCCCATTCCTTTTTACATATATGTCTCATGATTATTTATCAAGGCGCAATACACATAATGTCAATTTTTTTTTGTTCTTCACGTGAGTGATAGAACATATGTGGCTCACATTACAAGGGTTGTTAGTGATCATGGGATAATAAATAAGTGCCCCCTGATGAGAATAAGAAGGGACTTACATAGAGAAGTTTTACTATAGTTTCGTCTTTGTAATTCTACATATGTAACCTCGATCACATTGATAGTCATTGTTTTATCCAAATATTCTCTTTCAAAGGAGCGATTTACAACTGTTCGAGGGAAAAATCCACATTTTTCGAAACACAGACGTATTGTATATGGCCTAATAACCAGAAATTCGTGAAGGATATAATTCAATCTTGGGAACAATGCTGCTTCTACGCTGTATAAAATATTATTCACAATACAATATTCTAAAGTGATTCGAGAAACAGAAAAGAATTTTAAAGTGTATTAAAATTCACAAACATCCTTTGTTTAAAATTTAAATCAACTTTTTGTAAACTCTTTAATTCGTTTTTCTTGTTCCTGTAGTTCGAATGAATTTTGTATATCTATCATTAGTTAAATCTCAACATTAACATATACAAAAAAAAAACTTGTCTGGGAAGGAGTTGATTTTTCAGCATATTATAAATTTCTGGGATATGATTTAAAATTTTACCTTCACGGGTTCGAAGACTTGGTAAATAATTTTCTTCATCAAGAAAATAAAGTGGATACTCGACAACTGTACCTTGAATTTCTTTTAATTTTTCTTGTGCCTAAATAAAAGAAAAAGAATTTCTAATGAAATAAAATAATTATATATATATATATATGTATACTCGTATTGGATCAATATCTTTTAATTTTGGTACTTCAGTATATTGACCAACTTGATCAAATCTTCTAACACGATCACTTGGTAACGTTGCAAATACTTCTTCATATATAAGTGTATTCTTTCTTGCAGTATCTCGAAAATAATTATAAAATTCATCTGATACTGGATCACTTATATCAATATTTTTAGGATTTTCAGTTAGAATACCTAACATCATTCTAGAAAACAGCAATATTTAATTGTCATCAAAAACAAAAACAAATAACAATAAACATACGCAAAAAGTCGTTTTCTCCAACTAGCACAAAACTTTCCTAAACGAACTTGTTTTCCATTGAATATACCATCTTCTTCTTCACGATCATTTATAACAACGCAAAATTCACTATCACGTTGACCAAGTAGTGAACGATCATTTATATTAGCACTACCACAAATTGCCATACGATCATCAATTATCATTAATTTTGAGTGTACATAAATTATTTCAGTTACCTAACGAACATTTATAATATATTTCATTAAGAATTGCTTGCAATTTACTTACTAAAGAACCCATTAGAACATCATGAGCACGCATGCCATAAAAACTAACATATTCATCGGGTGGAACACCTAAAAAAACCAGATCATTGCATTATGAATAACAATATTATGTTTTCTGTCTTATGATAATAATATTCTATTTTATTTTACCATATGATAATTACTATACAATCTATATAACGGTGAAAATCGAAAAATTGCAACAGATGGTACAAAAGTTTCTGCCTTAATTTTGTTTTCAATCTAGCGTAATAAAAGTTCATCGTGAAAGTTTAATCATTTTCCTGCTAGAAAGAGCAAAGCCTGTACTATAAACGCGTGTAAAAATATGTGTTTCAAAGTACCTACTCAAGAATGGAAAGTTCGATGCAGATTTTTCGAATTTAGAAGAAAACTTTGTACTACTAACGAAGGAACATTTTCAATTGATCAATCACTTTCTTACAAAAAGCTGATGGGTAATGAATTATCGACCAAACAGATTCCGAATATGACCATCAGAAATTCCTTTAGATTTTCATATGGTAGTATCCTAGCGAATCTGTTCTTCAGATTAACAAGCATTTTGCTAAAATCGTTTGTGATCTACTCATACTAGGAAACACATCGAGTTGTTTATATGGCAATAATCTCTTTTGTTTTTTAAAAACGAGTTTACATAAAATGATATCATGAAGATTTCCACAATGAAATATTGTTGTGCATCTGTTGTATCATAGCGGTAAGTAGGATAGGTTAAGATAAAGGCAGGTATGCTGCAGAGTAGAACAAGGTAAGGATAAGACAATTTTTCTCAGGCAAGATACAGAGCATGAAAGCAGCTTACCCTGCACATCTCTATTGCATGAACTAAATGACTGTATTTTCTACAAAAAACAAAAATATGGTTTAAACAGAAAAATTTACTGTTTTCTAGGATGATTCGATATGTTCTATAATCTGGACAAACTAAATAATAATTGTTGGCAAAAATTTTGCTACTCTGAAAGACTAGTTCTTGAGTGAAGTAGCATATAAAGATCTAAAGGACTATTTTTATGACCATATTTGGAATGAGCATGATCGATAACTGACAATCCATCTGTTCTCGGGGACAAACAGATCGATCAACTGAAAGCATTGATCCTAACTTTCCGTTTTTTTTATCGGATTTTGTTGAGCTACAATAAAGCATTGCATTTTATATTCAATTAGAGTTTAGTGAGGGTTCTACAAAAGTACATTGGACAAAATAGAATATTAGACATTATGAGGAAAACTCCATCGGATGTTCTAAAAGAAAAATCAAGTTTTTTTTCTATAAAACTATTTCCTGTGGAACCTATGATTTGCTAACTCGAATACTTTTATACCGCGAGAAAAGCCGCATCACATTTATATCGTAGCTAAAAATTTCCAAATCCAAATGTAAGATCAAATTGATCAAATGCATTTCTGATTAATAATTCTGTGTAAAGTTTTACGACACTCTTCCAGTCAAACATGTTCTTAAAACTTTTCAGCGTCTGGTGAGGTTTTTGAATGAAATACTTTTTAACTGAAAGCGAAATTAATACAGAATTTTTATACCATTCGTTAATTCATCAGCTGAATAATGAATAAGTGTTGACGTTATTAGCATGATAGTATGATAATTCGCTCAATAAACTACAAATTATGATATATACATCTAACGAAAAAACATCCTCAAGTATCATATTGTTTTTAAGCTATGGTGATGATCAATCGATAGGAGTCTACTAAGTAGGTAAATATCATGGAACGGCTCTTGTTACTAGCTCTTGGTTGCTCAGATATCAAATTTTTAGTGCATTTTTTCCTACGATATCGACTATAAACTCGATATCTTAGCAACAAAGTTCCAGCAATACAAATCACTTCAGGTTATTTATCTACTCCCTAGGCTCTATCGATTGAACATCGTCACAGCTTAAAAGGAAGGTAATATTGGAAAACGTTCGTTCATAAGTGTAAGCCTGACTAAATTTCAGGGTATTTGTTTACTTTAGACACAGCCTTCATCCTCACACAGTGCTGTGTGATATATTAATCACGCTGATGAGTGTGAAGACTTTGTTCAAAAAGTATAGAATTGAATTTAAAAAGATTATTCTATTCAAGAAAGCGCAGGTCAAATTGTTCTTGTTTACAATAGAAAATAAAATACCTTAGTGATTAATTTCTTTGTTCTAGTTTCCTTATGTTATTTTTCTATGCAAGAAAAAAATTCTCGTATTAAATATTCACTCGACCTCTTAAAAAAATGAAATCTTCCCACGCAGGAAAATTTATAAATGAAATTAAATAAAAATTAGAACTCTCTAATTTATTGAATTAAAAAAAGTTCTTGTTTCAAAAACAAATCAACACTAATATTTGCTAAGACTGAGAATGAGAGCGCATAAAACTTTTAATTTGCCTACTACGGATTTTGTTTCCAATCAAATTGAATTACAGAGGTCAAATCTTTAAAAATTTATCTATATCTTCAGCTAATTTTAATTATTTGCCTTGAACTCAAAATATCTGGCAAAATGTTTGAAATTAATGTACATTTTATCTAGTAACAGAATTTCTTGCGGCTATTGTATACTTCGAATAGAATTCGAAGCTTATGCCAACATTATAGCACGAAATTTTGCAGTTCACTTTTGAAGTGAACAGTACTTGAATGATCCATAAAAAGGCACAACTTGTGCTATTAGTCGTCTTCCCAATAGGTATTAGTTTTTTTTTAGAATATAAACAAGAATTTAGCGATGGCAAAAGTGTATCAAGATGTAAGTTCAATAGACCTTTGGTTGAGGCTTCAATGTTTTCTATCATTCATTAATTCAGTTATATCATATTGTTTATTCAACTAGTATAATACAAATCAATATGGAAAGTCTGTGGAATGCTTCCCTATCTTCAGCAGCAGTTTTCTTTTTCAAAAATGCAATTAACCATTTCATATGTAACTAATTTTTAAAAACCTTCAAAGTTTATTTTTAATGTACACATAACGTTTTTTTTTTATACTATACTCTTTTCCACTAAATTCTACAGAGGATCAAAGGTAGTTTTTCAAAGAAAACAAGAAGAGTTCTAGAAAAGTTTTGATGTAGACGAAAATCGGAGAATCTTGTTATGTTAATTCAAAATATTATATTAGTTTTAATTCTTATTGAACTTTTTCTTAGCAAAATCTTCTAAACAATCATTAACAAGATACTAAATCACACTACTAGAAGAATATGTTCAAGATTTTGGTTAAAAGAGACAATATCTATTGAGTTTAAAAAATATATGATTTTTTTCATAGAATCCTCAGAGGAAGTATAACAAAAAGATGTCTTGAAAAGTAGAGTAGCATGATAGAATCACAGTATACGACGCTGATATGTGTTGATTCTACTCGACAGAAATGATTCAGTTGAATAAATGAATTGAACAAGAAGATTGAAACCTCAATACAAGGGAAGTGCATTGAAATTATAAAAATTCTTTATTGTTATTGGCTGATTGTCTACATACATTCCTAAAAATCGACAAGTAGAAGTATCATTCTTTTGTGCATGATCCTAAAATTAAGAAACTAAAGCAAAGATTGACAAACTTAGTATTTAAATATCGTCGTATACCTAATAGCCTTGACAAAATTAGAAATAAAACTTATTGTGAATCGATTCAACGCCTCTATGCATCTTCTTTCTTTTGATTTTTCAAAAAATATATCAATTATTACATTTCTCAAACTGTATATTGATATTTTATTTCTTAGAACATTTGTCATTGATTTTTAGTTTATCATATTTACCTGCTCTTTCCAATCGTTTAAATAATGATGTTTCACCTTTAGTAATCGAACGCATAATAAAATACAGTACAGCTTGAACTGCATTAACATTATCAAAACCAGGCAATAGAGGAAGAACAATATAGATTCGAAATTTTTCATCCAATCTAAAAACAAATCAACAAAATTAAGTAATAATTTCATTTATAATCATAAAATAAATCACAAACGTATGTGCTCGTACTACTCTTCGATAAAGAGCTTCAGCCAATTGATTTTTTACTACATTATCTCCGGCAATAGTAATAAAAAATTGATTCTAAAAAAAAAAACAAAAAAAAATGATAAGAATTTTTGTTTCTTTATTAACATACTTCAATATAAATATAATATTTAGCAGCATCAATCATTTGTATATAAGCATTTTGAATTGAATTTTCAATGATTTTTGTTCCAATTGACCAAGGTCCTGTAGAACGAAGACACTAAATATATTAACAAAAGCATGTATTAATAATTTTTTTTTTTTGTGCATTTGATAATAATTATTATTTACTTGAGCATCCACTTCAAACGGTCGACTTTCAAGAAAATCTTTCCAATAACTAACTCGTAATTCTTCTGCATCATCATATGTTTTTGGTAATAAAAATGGATAAGATTCTTCGTAAAGAAATTTTTCACACTTAAATAAAAAAATTACGTAAAACAAAACTCTTTTTTTTTTTTGTACTTTATGAATATTCCAACGTTGAATAAAATGTCTTGCAACATCACGAGCTACTTTACCGAATACAACAAGTGCTTCATCATGCCATGGCATACGAGGTACTGCTTTTCGATCAATAAAATCTATTTTAAAATGATGATTTTTTTTTTTTTTTATAAATAAAATACAAAGAAATTATTAATAAATAACCTTCACTATATTTTTCAAGTGTTTCAAAATCTTTTTCATATGGATTTGAATAATCTTTTCCAACAAAATATCGATGTTTTGTATCAATAACTGGTGATGGTCCAATATATGATTGTGGTTCTTCAGGTTTTTCTTCATCTTCAGACTCTTCTTCTTGAAGACTTTTTTTCCTTACCTTAAACAATAAAAAAATTTTTTTGTTTCTTTTTTTTTTTTTTTTTTTTTTTCTCAGATTTACTTGAACTAATTTTTTCCATCTACGAACATATTTTTCTGGTCGTCGTACAGCATCTTCATCATCTTCAAGAACTTTTTGTTCAGCGTTCATAGTATCGTCTGTAATTGTAAAAAGTAAAAAAAAAAACTAGTAAGTCTATCATTTTTTAACAATAAAGTTGAGCTTTCAGTAATATTATTACATCATTGTTGATTATAATATTAGTAAAAAAAAAAAAAAAATCACCTACGCCGTGCAAAATCTATTGACTGATGTACAAATTTATTAAAAGCATTGTGAGAGCGAAATCGATAAGAAGAAGCAGCATTAGTATGAGCAGCGTGATCACCCTGGCCAGTTTCGGATGAATCTAGTGATCGTATACGATTTAAATTAGCTTTTGGATGACGCCAATTAGACATTTGTTGTAATTCTAGATCTTGTTTATGTTGTGTGTTAGTTGCTTGATTTTCAGCATGAGTTAGTACACGCATTAAGGGTTGCCGTGTTATGTTATGGCTACCCTTTTCTGTATCACTATCAGCTCCATCACGTTCCGTTCCTATTGTTAGCAAAAAAAAATGTGCAATCAAAAAAAGAACATATACAACACGTATACATAGAATAATCTAAGGTTGAATACAATAACAAACAAAATGAATTTCGTGGTTTTTCAAATGAGTTTTAATGCAAGCAATAGTTCATTGAAAAAAAACAAATAGGTAGACATTATGTCTCCACTTACGATCAATTTCTATTGGATGTATTTTATTTCTATTGTCGTTAGCTAAAGATAATTTTTGTTTTAAAAATTTCTTTTCTCGTTTTTTTTTTTTTTTTTATTTCTCTGATTGAATTTGAAAGAGAGATTTTTCATCGTTGTTTTTTTTTTTATTACTGTATAAGAAATCAAATTCGTTCTTACCTGAAAGTTTTGCTTCGATCCCTTAAAGAAAAAAAACGAATAAAACATAATCGAAAAATAAATAATTTACATTTTTTAGCTGCTGTCCGCGTATGATGTCCAGTTCCACTAGCTTGTGTTTGTTCTCTTAGTTTAATGTCTTCACTACCTTTATTTGGAGGAGTAACAGTTGTTCTCATTTTATCAGTGCCCTAAAAATACATATCATATATTTTATTT
Organism: Rotaria sp. Silwood1; assembly: GCA_905250075.1. NCBI lineage: Eukaryota > Metazoa > Rotifera > Eurotatoria > Philodinida > Philodinidae > Rotaria > Rotaria sp. Silwood1. The sequence goes on along the minus strand of CAJNOP010000034.1, from coordinate 1,043,949 downwards.
TCTATTCATTTTCAAAATTTAAACATCTATTTTGTACTAATGTTATTTATCTAATTTATAAACAAGATTCTTGAAATTAGCCGTGCAGCTTTATTGTTTATTTATATTTACAATATTTCGAATTTTCTCTTTTTTGTATAATGTAGAAGAAAATTTAAAATTTTGTATTCATATTCATTTTTTTGTTTTGTACTTACTTTAGCTGGTTTTTCACCTGCTTGTTCGGCCATTGCTGTAGTAGTCACTTGTGCTGCTTCAACAGTTTCTTTACCACCTGCTGCTTGATTTTCTGCTTCGATCTGACCTGGCATTTTTAGTTGTGTATCGTTGTCATCACCCAAATCGACAAGACTAGAAACAACAAATAAAACAATATTTAGATATATATAGATCAATTCAGAAACAAAAATATTTTTTAATCATTTCATTTAGTATAGATCGATTTTTATTCTCAAAATCATAGATAGAATAAATCAGATATAAACGAGACTGTCTCGAACGTCTATGTAACGTAGTGAAAAACTTGAAAATAGACATCAAGTTTGAGTTTTATGTAAAGAACACGACAAATTTAACTCAACTAAACTTGCTAAGAAAAAATATTGAAAAAACAATTTTTAAATTGATTTTAAGACTAGTCAAGTTTAAAGGAATTTCCATGCTTTCTTCAACGTTCATCTCCTTAAAAATTTAATTACTGGTTCTCAGAAAATCAATCAAAAAAAAAACATATACTAGATATTACTACTGAAATGGTATTTTTAATTCTGACAATGACTATAACTCGTTACCATTATAAATCAACTTCAAAATAAAGAAATAGAGTGCTTGAATCTTTTTTTTTTTGTTGCTATTGTACCATGTATGAAAAAAGACAATATATTAGAAAAATGATATTTCTATTTTTCTAGCAAAATAAAACTTAGTCATTCAATGTTAATTTTGTCATGCTCTTCTTAACGAAACTGGAATAATCATAAGAAAGTCAATATTAGAAATATCGTACTTGTAACCAAAAACGAATTATAAGTTATTTTTGTAACAGAAGAACATTTAAAAACGAACTACTTTTCAAATGTACATAATTTCTTTAAAAGTGACGGAAAATAGATATCTTATCATGGCCAAGGAGTCCTAATCAAAGCAGTTTTATAGCATACGATTGGTCTGAAAAAAATATTAGAAAATAAAAACTTATAAAAAATAATATTTTTCATCGTTTCTAAGTCATAACTGTTTAACATCATGTTTTTTCTAATACAAATACAATGGATGGTATTTATTAAATGAGATAAAAAATTTTCCTCTGTTTAAAACACTTTCCAATATAGTAAACACTCTGTTTTAGGATCATTTGATAGAAGATTGTTTGTAGTACAAAGCTGTTAACTATTTTTTTTTTTTTACAATAGTTTCTTCTTATCAGCATAAAATTGAAAAGATTATCATTTACTCAATTGTAAAACTGTCACGATTATACAAAAGAATAACTAATGAAACATTTTTGATAATATCTCTGCTGAAAACTCAAATATACTAGAAGGATCTTCATTAAAATTTTGCATCTTTTTAGAGATGCCGAAAAAAATCCCTTTGGAAAGAAAACATTGTTAATTGAAATGAAGCTCAAATTTTTCATTATTCAGATTTATATTTAACAAACGATTGCATAGAGACAAACGTCTCGTAGACGTAGCATGCCTCATGAAGCACATGCTTTGTCAAAATTCATTCAAAAAACATCACCAGATGTTACTTTGAAGTCTTTTTTTTCCAGAACGATAGCAACCATAACCTTGAAAAGATCGTAACAGTATGGAGAACAAATATTCTTTTTTTTATTTTTATTTTATCTCGAGAAGAAAAAAAAAACTATGGTCAAAACAAAGTCAACAGTTTTGTAACACTTAAAATTCCCTATGGAAAATGAGTCTCAAGTAGAGTTTTTACTAATTGAGAAGTGTTCTAAAAAGAGGAAACGTTTTATCTCTTATTATGCATCACTCGTTAACTACATAGATGAAATTGACATTCAAGAGTGTAATTTATGGACGAAAGGAAACAAGTGACGTTCTCTTCCTGCTTCTGAAATTCATCTAATTTACATCTTATCTTGCTTCGATATTTGTCAACAAAAGTGTCATATTCATTTTGTTTAATTCTGTAGTTCGATTTTTCCACAAAAGTAGACAGTTATATGTGAATAATCAATCCATATGAATAGTAAAAATGTTCAAGAAAAACATTGAAAATATTTTTCCTTCTAAACTCATCTTTGTCGTATTTAACATTTTAACTTTTTTTGAGTAAAATCAGAAGTATCTATTAATCATATAATTAATTTTGTTCTTTATGCAAATAATATGCGATACAAAAATCTTTCAAAATCTCGAATAAATTATTTCCCAGCGATTCTAAAATATTCTTTTTTTTTTTCTTATTGTGTCGTTTCATCAGTTTATGCTGTGTTCTTTCGACTTTATTAACATAAAAATAAATGTACTGAAACACACCTTGAGTTTTGTTCTTTTTCTTTTTCGCTTCTGTTGCTATTAAAGTTTAAAATAGCGTCGGTAGGATACGATATGAATAAGTCTTTTTTATCAGTTACTGCTCTCTTGACAACTCTATATCAATTTATGACGACAGTTTAGGCGTGAAAAAAAGAAACCAAGGTGTGTTTGTCTGTTCAAATAGATTTATTTTTATATCAACAAAGTCTGAATAAGACATCATAGACTACCGAAGCGTCACAACAAAAAAAAAAACAAAACTAACCAGGAAAAGATTTATTAAACAACTAATTATTAATTATGACTTTTCCTAAACAAAAATGAATGTCGAATGAGTTCTAATTGTGTTAAGAAAGTTTTAGAGATTTAAAACAAAAATATTGATTTAGTAATCAGAGAAATCTTTTTTTTTCGTATATTGCTGAACTGTATTTAACATCATGATTTACACTTCATTTCTTTACGTAGATAAGAATTCCACTCAATTAATTGATTAGAACGAACGAAAAAATGTTTCTAAGAGTGAAATTACTTTTGAGTCAGTGCATCAAGTAAGTTCTAATAATTTATGCATACTTGATAGAGACAAGCCTTAATGAGAATAGTTTATTATAAAAGTTTTACATCTTTTGATTATTTCTATCCTAGGACGCAACTCTGATAGAAGCATGTTTTTCACGTCACTCTAATACGGCAGTTAATTCCAATGCTTTTATTTCAAAGTCGATGTAAGCAAAAGATCTGAAACTTTCCACAATAAGTTATTCTCATTAAGATCTGTCTCTGTGCAAACTGTCAAGTTGAAAATCAATGTTCTTCGTATTTCTAACTGAATCATGGCATTGTTCTAAGACATATAGTTAGCTCGATAGAATTTTCATTACAAATATTAGTTCACATATCATCTGAGGTGTTTAATTAATAATAATGACTAAGATTATCTTTAAGTAGGAGTAAGACGATTCTATAATTAAACTTTATATTAGTTTCATTTATTTTTTCTTTAATCTTTGAATTAAAATAATTTACCGCATAAGATCATCATCCCAACGACCAAAACATAAATCAATACCACCAACAAATGCAATTTTTTGATCAATAATAACTGTTTTTTCATGATGAGACCATAAGAAAACTCCACCACGAGGATAATGATCAGGATGACGAATAACCTCAAAAAATTAATGAATTTATTTAAATTCTTTCAAATAAGAAAAAAAAAAAAGTTTACTTTTATAAATCCTTTTTTACTTTTACCAATTAATGCTCGTTTTGTATGTAAACTATTTAAACCCATAGCAAATGACATTTCTTTAAAAACTAGAACATATACACGAACACCATTATCCTAAAATTTAAATAAAATCTACTAGAATATTAAAAATTTTTTCTTAAAAAATTTCTTACAGCTATTTTTCCTAATAAATTATCCAATCGAAATGTTTCATCATCAGATGGTCTTATCATCATTATTTCAGGTGAAAGCCACCAATCAGTTATAAAAACTTCTTCTTTAGCTGTTAAAAGTGCTTTTGCAACTGCTTCCATATAAGATTTACCATTAATAAACCTTTTAAATACATATCAAATATAAATGATTACCTATAATAAAGATAAAAATTAATTTCTATTACCAATAAGCATGTTGTTTTTCACGTATTGGTGCAAATGAATTAAAACGACTTGCTGTTGCACTAAAAAAACTTTTCGACTGTTCTTTTAAATTATATAAATGTTGTGTCCATTCTTCAGCATCACGATTATTTCGACATTTAAGAACTAATGATCGTTGTAAATTTGTTATTTTTATACCATGTTGTGTACCAGCTTGACGAAAACCAGTTGCTATTTCAAAACCACGATCAACTAACATTGGAAAACGTATTTCAAATGTATCAGGACGTATATAAGTCATATAGCTATCCTTAATAACAAACCATCTGTATATATAAATAAAAATTTTCATTTTCATTTTCAATCAGGAACAAAAAAAAAAAAACATACTTTCGACCATGATGAAATTTACATGTATCACAAAGAAATGGTAAACGAAGAAATATACTATGACCACGGTAATCATCACGTGATCGTTTAAATAAATAACCTTCTTTTAAACTAATTGACAAACCATAGACAAATGAAATAAAACTAACATCAAAAAATTCACGCTAAAATATAAATAAGACAAAAATTCTAATCAAGATGAATCATATAATAAGTTAATTTTAAAAAAAAAATCTATGTTATTTTTAATTCATCAAAATATTAACCAAGGTTAACTCTTTGAATATTAATCTCATGATAAACATTAAAAGAGAAAATTTTGTCATTTGATCTAATCAAATATCTGATATCAAAATCTTATTCAAATCACTTACATTTAAATTTAAAAACGAAAAAAAAAAAGTTCTTCCTCATTGTTATCTACTTTCAACATGATGAATAATACTCTTTGACTAATCCATTGAGACTCTGTATATCATGTAAGTGGTCATGATCTATGAATATTCTGAAAATGATTTGTACTGCTTGCACTTATTACTTTCGAGATTCTGTATTTTTATGGTATCTTTAAATGCAATGTCGTGAATCTCTTAAGAACAAAAGGATTATTAAGTTTGGAATTACATCTTAAAACTTTGCATAGGAATAATCAACAGCGAGAATAGTTTATTGTGAACGTTTGCTATCTTTTATTTGTTCGTATGCTTATGATCAAGATAAACTATTCTCATTATTGTCCTTGAATGAGAACGATGACATTTTGTTTAAAGATACCATAAAAATAAATATCTCCATAACAAAAAAAAAAAACTCACAATACAAATCGTTTTCATGTTATTCACGGCAATTGGCATTAAACATGGAGTCTCAACTCACAAAACAATTAGACAATTGGGAGAATTTCCCTTGTGAGAAATAAATATATAAGATTTGAAATGATTTCATATAGAAAAATCTTACCATTGCTTGATGATTGCGAAATTTTGGATGTTTAAGAACTTTATTGAGATAATCATTAAGAATTTGCTATGTATGAATAAAATAAAAATTCTTCGTGTAAAAAAAAAAAGAATATTTTTAAAGCATACACAACGTTCTCGAACAATATTATTATTGATGAATGCTAATCGATCATTTCTTGTTGGAAAACATGGATTTTCATTTTCTTCATCTTGAATTCTAAAAAAAAAAACAACATCATATTATTTCATGAAATAATCAAATTAAGTTTACAACAATTATAGACAGACAGAGAAACATATATCTGAAGAGGAAAAGAAACTTACGATCGTTGCGAAATGAGTCTTACTGGAACATTTCGCCTCGACAATCTATGATAATTATATTAGGAAAAAAGATTTCTTATGCTAAGATCTCTTTTTATATTGACAATATTATAGCTGTTTATATTTTCTCTTATCATGACTTACTTCTCTAAATCACTAATAGATCGTTTTGTTTCAGCTTCAACATATTGTACTAAAGCTTTGTGTAAATCATTAAAATGTCGATAACGTTTATAAATAGTCCATTCATATGGACCATGTCTTGTTGTGACACAATATCTAAAAAAACAAACAAAACAAATTTTTCTTACATACCAATATAAAGAAAACATTTATTAATACTTACAAGTAAGGATTCAAAAATTCAGAGAAACCTCCATAAATACGTTCAGCAACAATCGATGTCACATGAACAGGAACATTAGGAACAAATGTTCGTCCAGAACGATCAAGTATATGACCAATAGTAAATTTGTTAGCTAATATAAAATTAATAGAATGAATAATAATAATAATAAATATGTATTTAAACAAACCTCGTTGAAAATGTTCAATTACAGGATCATTAAAATTATTATCAGGATATGGTAAATATTCATTATGTTTTCGATCTGGATGACCAGCACTAATAGCTAATTCAGCCATGCCAGCTGTATGTCGAACCAAAGCACTGACACCGCCTGTATTATCATGGCGTGCCATCTGAAAATAAATATTCATGATGTTAGTCAAAATAAACTAGTATATTTTGTCCCTCTCTATTACCATTTGTATCGATGGCTTAAATAGATAATCCAAAAAAAAACAATATAAAAAGCTTTTCGTTGATTGACTAGTCTCAAGGAAACTCAATAAAACTAATGTTAATCACGAAGAACAGATTTATGGCGGAAAGAAAATGATACTTCATATATATTTACGTATAAATGAAAGAAAAAAAAACTGAAGTTTATGATCATCGTCTTTACTCATAAAATTATCATTGAGAAGGTGAATAATATTCTATAAGAACGATTAGAAGAAGAGGAAAGTACAGAAAAAAGTATAATATAATTTAATCCTTTTATCTGTAATACTAAATATATATATCTATACTGCAAATACGATTTCAATAAATCAATGAATCACTGGATTTTTCCAATAGGCTATCACAAAAAGACTACTACTATTACCATTACTATTATTATTATTATTATTATTCGAAAATAAAATAAGCTAGTTAATGAGTACGTTTCTTTTATAAATAAGCCGTTGGTATTCATAGGTAAAAAAAAAAAAAGAGAAACGAAGTCAATTTTTTTCTTTTCTTGTTGCAAAACACAGAACACACATATAATTCTTTTTCTTTTTTTTTTTATTGTTATCGCTCTTGTGTGTTGGCGAATAGGATTGATTTAATCAGATGTCACTGTAATAGATTTTGTTTTATAATTATAATTTAAAAGACTTTTCGATTTTTAATCAAATCTTTTGGAGTCATTGAATTTCTGAAATTCAAATAAAATGGTTTTTCTTTAATAAGTCATGTATATGAAATACTAGATCTTAATTATGATCTTTTTTTGAGTTGTTAAAGTACAACTCTATCTACCATGCGTTAAATTATCTGTGAATAATTAGATAATTAAAAATCTTCTTATATAAAATGTATTATAGGTAATCTCTTTCGAATGAAATTATTAAATTTTCTTGTATTCATTTATTATCTACTTTATTTGTATAATATTATTATTAATCTGACAAATAAAGTCATGAAAAGAAAAAATGTTTTGCAATGACATAATCGAATAAAATCAACAATAAATGAAGAGTACAAAAAAAAAAAACAAAATTGATTATTCATTCATTTCACAATCAATGACTAACATTGCCTTGCGGGCTCAATACGGAGACTTGTCTTCGAATCCATTGAAAAATAGAGCTTAACAATTGTCTTGGACTTTACAAAACTCACATATCAGGAAGAAAATTTTTCAATTTTCTCTAAACTTCCTATTGATGCGTGTAGCCTACAGCATACAAATATCAACTGTGTTGTTCTTTGTGATATGATGTACCGAGGTGCTTGTTACGACACATTTTGAATGCACGATTAAAATCTTACCTTCATCGCATTTTTCTATCGATTCATATGTGAATATCATTACTTACTATCTTTTCAGTTTAAATCAAATTAGTAGCGCTAATTCTCTTTGAATTGCAAGACAGTGAGAGCTTAAAAGATTTACCCGTCTCGAGATAGTTCCTTCTGGACTATCAATCAATGTTCTCTCAATGCATTCTCGAATATTAACTAATCGATAAATGATGTAGAATATTAAAAAAAACAACTGCAGTCGAACATGCATATGTGCAACATATTTACCTTTTTCACATGTAGCTGCACGTGTCAAACAAAACTATGGATGAAGCTTTTCAGGATAGTTACAAGAAGTCAGACTTTTTGACTCTGAAAATTTTCATTCTTGCAACTTCGACTGTGACAATAAGAAAAATTTTTTTTTTCGACAAACATATGACTTTTTGTGTTACTCATTAATGTGAATATATGTCTGAGAGTGTTTTTTTTGTTGAAACTTAAGAATCTATAAAGTAGTGTATTTTTGTTCATTACTTATCATATGAAGAATGAAGTTGTTGTTATGTAAGGGAAAAAGTACTTGATTATTTTTTTTATTAATGTAGCTTCGAAATTGGTTCTAAGAAAAATTCTTCACGATCACTTCGCCAGAGTCAAGTTTCAGAGTCCAATGCAGGTTTTTATTTAGTAGACAGATTAGAACATTTTATTTTAGTATTCATAAACCGTTCTTAAACCAAATATATTAAAATAGTATAAGACTTTCAAGATATGTTGGGACTATAGTGAAGTGACTATAGCAAAAGTTTTCATTCCATATCATGACATCTTCGCGGGTGGGTGTGGGTGTGGGTGGGTGTGGGTGTGAGGGATGCGCATCTCTAAAGGAGAACTTACATCTCCAGTGGTGAATGACCACATCTCTCGAGTGTGGGTGCCGCGTCTCCAGCGGGAGACGCGGCATCTCCCACGGGAGATGGGGTGGCAGCATCTCCAAAATCTTGGATATGTGACACTACTCAATGAATGTTATTGGATGGTATCTAAAGTTCTTTTGAACTTTATAAATCTAAAAAGGAAAGACTTTGTGAATCATCCGATGTCTTTTTATGTTATTCTACATTATAATTATCTACATGATTGATTTTATTAGAGTTCATGAATCATTTCTAGAATTGTGGTAGCTAGTCTGAAATAAAACTAAATAGTTTCTGTCTTTTGAAAACCATAACTCACTAATAGGTCAATGAAGTAAACTCCAACTTCTAGAGAAGCTTCGGCAACAGTTAAACATTATGGTCTACAAGTCTTAGAGAAGGATCTTATCTTAAAAAGAAATAGCATACTAATGATCATCGTATTGGTACAGAGCCTTCAGAGATGTTCAAAGATAACAATCATCCAGCAAATGATCTCATCTTTTCGGCTAAGAACGACCATAAATTGGGCTCTAGTTCTACGTTAGAGTCGTAGGAGTTGGTTGTGTATTTGATAAAAAAAACAATCTCGACTTTAGTAGGAAGTATTTTTCAAATTATAAAGCTAAAAGTAAAACTAGATAGAGATCATCATATTCTCTTTGTACTTAAGCAATCATGGTACAGTTTCGTTGCTGATCTAAATTCGTGATAGAGTAGGTATGTACGAATATTCAGGTCTGTAGCGTATTTTATAGCTAAGATATCTTTATTGTCTTATAATCCTGTTAATTTTTCTTTAGCTGTACAGATCCGTTTGGTTTAGTTTATATCATAAAACACTATGTATATTATGGAATATTTTCTTTAAGCTGTTCGTTTTTTGTAAGTTGAATATCTAAGTTTTCGTATTGGTTGTTTAACTCTGTGTTGATTTAGAAAGCTGTTTCCTATGTTGGTGTTATTTAGTTACTGGAACAAAGACATCCAGCAAAATTTAATCATATTTGTATGGATTATATCATAAGAAAACTTGAACAATAGTAAAAAAAAAAAAAAGATCAATTAGTGATCTATAGACAGAAAAAAAAATCAAGAGATATTACAGAAAAATCATGCAGTTCATTATCATCCTTTAACAATGACCAATGAATAAGCATTTATTGTTCTATATAATAGTGAGACACTATCGTTAACTGATGATATCCAATTGAAGAAATTCTCAGAAATAATAAAAACCAAATTGAAACAATATTTCATTGTATCTATTAAATTGATTATAATTGAATAGTTTATTTTTCTTTTTCTCTGATCAATTTCGTTTAAAGTATTTTTCCATCAAAAACTACATATTTCATTATGTGTGGTAATCGACATTCTTATCTAGCATTGTACAATAATTAATTACAAGCAGTCTATATATATAAATTTTATTAGATGCTTTATTTATCTCATGACTTAAATATTAAGAACTAGATATTGTTTTAACTTAGATGAAAGAACTATCTGATCTATTAAATGCTTAACAAGCATTAATTGATAAAAAAATGTATTCTTAAAAACTTCGTCGTGACTTATCTTAACATTTTATTCATACAGCCTATATGTATATTTAAATTAATTCAAGTGAGATATAGATACAAACAAACTATAGCTTGAATAATGTGCTGGATATATCATCAACAATTGATTAATATTATACAACATAGATCACGGCATAATTTTGTACGACATTAACAAGATGATATATGGAAACAGTTTGATTGGCATGTCATTGAATAGAATAGAAAGACATCGACGCCTGACGGTACATATTATAGTAGCTGTAAGTTAATATAATTAAAACAACAAACGCTGAAATGACAAACCAAATATTTCTTTTCGTTCTCTTTTTGAGAAACTAATCAGGGTTAGTTTTTTTTTTTTTCTAGTTTTAATGAATATTTATTCCAGTCCAATAATATTCAACGAAAGAATCAAATTCCAAATGAAAGTAAAGAATTTAATTCAAAGAAAATTATGGAAAACTTAGATAAATAAATTAATTAAAAAAAAAATATTTTTTTAATTTTAAATAGAAGAAAACAATTAGTTTCAATGTTATACAATTTTTTTTTTCAAATCCTTGACTCGATATTTCATATATAATGAATCACATTACAATAAAATATTGAAAATAAAAATAAAAAAGCAGAACCAAATCAAACAGATTATTAGGATTTACAGATGAAACTCTTTTTATGTCACTTTTGTATCTTCTCGTTGTACATATATTGTAATGACAATATATCAAGCAATATTGATCCGAATGTTATATTATTATTAATGTATACATTTATTGTATATATATATATATATGGACAAATCGAAATTAATATACGAGACATAGACTAAAATGAGAAGCCATAGTGAATTGCATTTCTATTGTGTATAGATTTGTGAGAAAGAATAATAACGATGAAGAACATTCTCTCTGTACAATGAAGATGTTAAAAGTAGATTATTTGTATAATATGTAATGATTAACATCAATCAATATGCGAACAAGCTAACAGACTCATTTTTTTACTCATTATAATATAGTCAATAGTCTAAACTATTAATAACAACAATCACTAGTCTCAATATCGTTGTTTCTAATCGAATAATATGCTAATTGAAGCACAAGACGATGTGTTCTCTCATTTTTCTCTTCGTATATATATCGGTCAAGATGTTTGACCTTTTTAGGTTCTTCTTGTTCATCGTTATTCTTCCCTTTTTTTTTTGCTTCTCTCCTCATGCTTCATGTTATTTGTTGTCCTTTTAAGTGACCAGACATCTGCTTTGAGAATGTTGATAGGAATATGCAACATAATAATACTTCCGTCATATTTATATTTATTATATAATTGTTAATCATATATTTTATGGTAAGATTTATGATAAATACGAACATGTTTGTATCATGTTTACTATATAAGAAAGAAAGAAAAAAAAAAAAAAAGAAAAAAGGAAAGAGAATTAAAGGATACCATCTGGTGCATCTCTTTTCAACAATCAATCAAATATTATCAAAAAGAGTCTGATCTTTCTTTACTAGGCTTGTTACATCATTGTTTCCCATCCAGGACGCTTGTCGACACTTCCGAGGTCTCCCTTTTTCTTCTTACTCTCCGTTTATGTAATCTGAGTAGTAGAGGGTGATAAGCGACGATGACAACGACAACGACAACGACAACGATGATGATTTTATTCGATCTTGAGTCTCTCTCTCTCTTCTGTCTATCTGTCTGTCTCTCTCTCTCTTTGTGTCTTTCTCTTGGATTTGTGTGGAACAGAGTCAATCACACAAGCTGCTTCTGCCTTTCGTAATAAAATACACACATACCATACAAACACATACACGAAGAATATACGAAGGAAAAGAATAGGAAAAAAAAAAAAGGAAGAAGCAAACAGCTCCTATTACTACTACACAAGCACAAATGCAATGATGATGACAATCTTTTCCGAGTCTTTACCATCGGCATATTTTTTCGTCTCGTATTACTAGTTGTATCCTTTGTGTATTGTCACTCATATTATTAGTTGTTGGTATTTTCTGCTCTTTCGTATACTATAAAAACCTTGTAGATCTCAGGAATTTGTATATGTGTCTATTAATAATGAAGACACAAATTATTATCTTCAATTGTATTATGATTTATTGAATGATTTTCATTCGACGACGGCGAACATGTCGTCAAATATTGTTTTATTTATGATCAATCGTGATCATGGATTCATTATTGATAGTTATATTAACTTATTTAATATTATTCAAATGGTACAGTCAATGTCAAGACGATTCCTCATTAATATCATCAGCTACTGTTGAAACTCAATATCTTACTTTTGATATGGCTCAATATGGTTTGAATGGTGGTGTTTTTTCAAGTATATACATCTTCGATGTTTTATTTTTTGTTGTCTTCATCAATCTAAATTACTTTTTTTATAGGTCCAAATTTTCCAAATTATTATCCACAAGATACAATATTATTTTATCAATTCATAGCATCACCTGATTATCGTGTTCAACTTGAAATAAATTTTTTTCAAATACGTGGTGTTACACCACAATGTACACATGATTATTTAGATATATTTATAAATGTAACTGATTTTAATAATGTTTATAATATAATGAATGATCAATTACTTCATCGTTATTGTGGTCGAAATAAACCACCACCACTTATATCATATACAAATTTACTTTTACTTGGATTTTTTACTGAAGATACACAAACAGAAAGAGGTTTTAATGGTACATTTCGTTTTATATCAGCACAACGTTATAAAAATAATCTTATACGTGAACCATGTGATTATTTATTTAATTCATCAATATCCAAACGTGGTGAATTTTTTTCTTCAACATATCCAGGAACTTATTTACCGGTAAAAAAATATAATAATCTATCTATATATTATACATATAAATAGATAAGATTTTTATTTTTTTAGTGGCAATTTTGTAATTATTCATTTGTTGGTTTACCTGGTGAACGTATACATATTCGTTTTCGTGATTTAATGTTATTTAAAACACCTAATCAACAACATTGTCCTGTTGATTTAATTAAATTATATGATAATTCACTTAATCCATTAGAACTTCAACAATTTTTATTAAATTTTCATCAAACAAATATTATTAATTATCAAACATTATCTGAACAAAATGATCAACATCATATAACAGATCTTTGTGGTACTTATGTAATGCCTCTTGATATTTATTCTACAAGTAATCGTTTATTATTATATTTTATTGCAACACACTATGGAGAATCAACTGATGATGAACATATACAATCAAATGATAAGCCAATACGATTATGGAGAAAAGGTTTTTATGCTGAATATGAATTTTTATCAACATTAACTAAACTTGATTTTATATCAAAAAATAAATCAAATCAATATTTATTAGGTACTGAATGTGATCAAACAATTAAATCATTTGGTCAAGGATATGGTAATAATAAAAGGAATTAATTTGTTTCTTTTTTTTCTTTTTATTATTATTATTTACTGAATAATTTAGGTGAAATTCAATCTCCTAATTGGCCACATTTATATAAACCACAAACATCATGTACAACTTATTTATTAGGTGTTGATGATCGTTATACATTAGAAAATGTTGAAATTGAATTTGATCAATTTGATATTGATTGTCATTTAGCTTTATTTGTTATTTATAATGCAAGTAGAATATATGATTATCGTTTACGTACACATTCATCATCTATATTAAGTAGTTCAATATCAATGACAACAAAAAAATCATTATCATTTAGTAATTATTATCAACAAGAACTTAATTTTAAAGAAAATCTTTCATTTTGTGGTCATTTTAAACCAGATGGACGTTTTATATCACAAAGTGCATTACTTAAATTATCACTTATACCAAATGATCGTTTATCAGAAAAAATTTTACCATTATTAAATCATGGTGGAAAATTTCAAGTACGATATAAATTTGTTAGAACTTATCATCAAATATTTGCTGATGAATATGATAGAACAAATTCAAGTATTTGTAATCTTTATTATTATCAATCACGTACATATACTGGTAAGATAGAAAATATTATTTCAAAATTAAAATAGCTTATTCATTCTAAAAGAGAAAACAAAAATATGAGTGATCAATGTTTTTTTAGGCAAATTTGAACCTCCACGTTCATCTGAAAATGATTATTTTGCCAATTCTAATTGTACATTTAATTTTTATATTTCAAATGAAAATTCTCGTCTTCTTATATGGTATGATTATTTTAATATTGTTGATAATAATTATGTTCAATGTTCATCGGATAATTTAACATATACATATCGTTCTTACATATCATCAACGTATTATTTATACCCATATATTTATTGTGGTTATCGAAATTTTCCTCCACCGTATCTAACTAGTCGTTCAACTGAACAATTTCGTATTCATTTTCGTTCCAATGATGATGATGATGCTGGTTTAGGTTTTTATGGACGATATGAATTTCTAAATAAGTCAAATATTTTATTTTCATCAACATGTCCAAGTCCATTTGATCCAACTATTTATATTAATGAAACTGAACAACCTTCAGGAAATATATCAAGTAATGGTTATCCACAAAATGTCATCTGTGAATGGTCCTATACAACAACAATTGGATTTCAATTTAATTTAGAATTAACTATACTTGATTTAGAAGGTTCAAAAACAAAAGATCCACCACATGGTTGTCAATCATCTGTTTTAAAAATCTATAGTGAAGGACGTATTGATGAATTATGTGGACAAGAAAAAAATTTATCATTTATTTTAACTAATTCAAATTGGTTTACATTACAATTTATTTCTTTAATTCGTCAAACACAAGAACCATTACAAGGTTTTCAATTATCATGGACAATTGTACAAGTTAAAACAAATATAAATAATAATCAATGTATATTATCAAATGATTATTTTGATTGTAAAAAATTTTCCAATAATAATATAAATGAAACATTATTTTGTATTCATCGTTCATTAATATGTGATGGTTATGTTCATTGTCAACCATTATCAAATGAAGATGAATTAACAAAAAATTGTTTTCATAATTTTCCAGCACGTTCTCATTTTTTATCATCATTAAAATTACGTCAACATTATATTTTAATTATAATTGTTACTATTCTTTTTATTGTTATCTTATGTATTGCTAGTATATTTATCTTTTTATTTATTAAAAAAAAACAACAACGACGACGACAACAAGAACATATACCAAATGAAACAAAAACTAATATGACTGATATATATATACATGCTGATGATAATAATGATCAAGATTTAATTCATATGAGTATTTTAGAACAAGCTGTTACTACAGTTTAAAAAGAAATAATTAATATAGGTTAAAATCAAAAAAAAAAAAAAAAGAATTTCTATGTGTGTACTATTCCGTCCGATTCATTTTTGTGTCATTTTATCTTGTGTAAACAAGAGAAGAAAATAAAAAAAAATAAACATGTCAGGTTAATTTTATGTGTCATCAATAGATAATTACGATAATTGACTCTCTATTTATGAAATATCAGCTCTCTTTCTCTGTCTCTATGCTTTTTGTATATCCGTAAAAGATGAAACATGATTACTTCAATTATAGATATACCACAGCATAGAAACAAACTTGTCTCTTTTTTCGACAAGGTTATACTAATTACGTCAAAATGGCTACTGGAGAATTCTAATGTCATTCTATGTTGTTCTTCTACAATTGATTCTGAAAGGTCACGATGCCGACAAATTAACGTATACATTGCTATGATGTGCATTTCTAAACACCAGTCGTCTTCATCAACGATGTAACTTTCAATTTAGAGAATAAACTACATTCACTTTTCATAGAATGTATTCTCAATTATATTCCATTAACACATAATTTATAAATTGAAAAGAAAAAAAAAAAAACAACAAATTTTCCTTTTCATCATTCAACAGTTATGTCTACAGTATAAAAATTGTTATGTGATTATTTGTTATAGGAACATCGTTTGTTTTGTATTATCTTAAGATATTATTTCAAATGAAATATTCTGTTGTTAATATATTTATGCAGAAATAACTTTGATGTTCATGATTTTGTTTTTTTCTCAATGAAAATCTAGTTAAACAATTTTAGTGAATAAAGTATATGGAATGAATAAGGATTAAATAGATCAATTGAAATAATAATATAGAAAAATGTTCATTGATTGTATTACAAAGATTTAAAAATGGCCAACATCTTCATTTAGACTTTCAGCAAGTTTAGCATGTACAGCAACTTGTTCTGCTTTTCCATGAGTATCTGCTCGCCATGGAACATGATAAACACGAGCTGTTGCATATTTTTTATCTGGTAATTCAACCTATTTACAATTTAGAAACAATAAATATGAATAACGATGAATTTGAAACGTATGTAATACCTTAAAAAAATAATTCATTCCAGCAACAACTTGTGTAGCAACTTGAACTGGTTTAAGTGTATGACTTGTAGGTACCTTAAATTGATCTTGAATTTTTTTTTCCAAATGTTGTTTATACTATAGAAAAAAATTCATAGATATCAATTTAAACAAAAATAGATTTTTACCATGTCCCACACTTTTAAATCGTCTTCATTTACTGGTCGAAGTCCACCGATACCACCACACATTTGAGGTCTATAATAAATTTTTACACAATAGAAATAGTTAGCTTTTTAGAATTTCACTTACTTATGAACAGTGGGTTCACCGTGAGCAGTAGAATCTTTTTCAGATGACATTCTTTAATAATCTAAAACAAGCTGATACGAGCATCTTCTATCATTATATACGATCAAAAGTCAATAGTGAGTCATGAAAAATAAATCTGATGAATAAATTCAAAAAGTATGGCGACCTATGAATAATTCTATCTATTATCCTGTGATAGATATGACAAAGCGTTTCTTTTTTTATCTTTTCTTTCTTGCTCATCATTAAATTCAACATTAATGTTTTTTTTTTTCTTTCTCTGTTTATAATCAAAACAATAACAGTGATTTATATTTGTTTTAATGTAGCCAATACGAAACTTCTTTCCAGTATTCTATAGATGTGCCACTAAAACACTTCATTATATATTTTTTTTTCTGTACTGGTGAACAAACAGCTCATTATCGGGATTACTAAATCGATATTTTCGAAACTAGAAGTTTAACAGGAGTTTTGTTTTTAAATCAGATTTTTTTTTCGAATACTCGGAAGCATTTAGTGGCGTTTTTGTTCGCCGAAGCACCGGCGACTTTCTTCTAATAAAGCAATAAGAGTGAAATTTGCTGACAAGCGACATCAAAACAAAACAAAGAAATATAATCAAAAATATGTTATATTATTGATCTTTTCATATTCGTTGATGAAAACATACCAACAAAATAAAAAATAAGTTTACTTATAAAATTGATAATAGATTATCCGATTATTATGAATATCGTTATTCAGGAAAGATTCATGATAGAGATTCTATTTTAAATGAACTCTCAGGAAAATCAAGATTAGTTTGTTTAGTTTTTTACTGTGATCTATTAGAAAAAAATGAAAGAATGAAAATATTTAAATTTAAATTTAAATAGGATACTATTACATGTAATTATGAATCTCTTGTTTCAAATGTATTTCGTACAAGAAGATGTTGTTGATATAATTAAATCTGATGGATAAGTTTCAACAACTTTATCATATAGATATTATTTTGAAGGTTAATTCATTTTTTTTTTTCTTTATTTTTAAAATTTTTTCTTTAGAAATTTGTTTATTAACACGAGCTAAATGTACAGCTGGTGTTCGTGTGTAACATATTGTAACTTATATTCGTTAGATTCAAGTAAATTTGAAATAGTTCGTGAATCATATTCATTAATGAGAATAACAATTGAATCAGCCGCTACTGAAAGATTTATTAAATGAGGACAAAATCCTTCAATAATATCAACATCACATGATTCAAATATTGATACAGCTATTTTAAAAAATATTATTAATCATATTACACTTGAGACCGAAAACGAGAGAATATTTTGTTCCCTGTCTCGACCTTAATATTTTTTCTTCACTTTCACGTTAGACTTCTATTAGATGCTTCTATATTTTGATCATGTGATTCATTGGACTACATATTTCAAAAAAGACACAGTTCAAGATCAATCGATCTTTTACTTTGTTATTTTGTATCGAACAAAGAAATAAAATATTGTTAATAGCTGTTGGATTTGAATTAGATCTAATTTGTTTGACAATTTGACCAGTGCCGAAAACTCTCTTTCAAAAACAGGCGCATTACATATAGAGGCTTGCAGATTCCTTTAGATACTGGAAATCGGAACCAGCGGTTTATTTATGTTTCCGATTAATACAAGCGAGAAAAAAGGCTCCAAACTCGATTCCTTTAAAGCTTCTTCAGAACCTTTGATCTAATTATAGAATCGGAGACAAGAGATGCAATAATTTTTCTCTAGAAATTCGTAAGTTATATGTCACTTTTCGAAATTGTTAAAGTTGTTATTTTTGAAGTAGCGATTTCTTTACAAGATAAAAAAAAGTTAGAGGAACGAATGAGATAATCATGCCTGTTCATCAGGTGTATAATATTTTCACTAACAATCGAAAACAACTGTAAGAAAAACCAACTTTTTTAGGTGCCAAATCATCGCTGATAGAAAAAATCTCTCTTTTAAAAAGGGCACAGCTCAAAATCATAATACAAATGAAAGAGTACATCGGATCAGAGATGGACAAAGTCGCACCGCGCCTCCCCGAGCTTCTCCGCGCCGTTGCTCACGCCTACGCTACACTAGTCTGAGCTTCGATGAGCGCATGCTTAGAGCATCCCGGTATTTGGTGGAGTTTGAGAAACTGATTGGTAGAGCAAAGAGAAAGAGAGATGTGCGTAGCGCCTAGGCGCGAGCAGTGGCGCGGGGAAGCGCGGGGAGGCGCGGTGCGATTTTGTCCATCTCTGCATCGGATTATCGAACCCTGACTATTCTGAAAAAAAAATGATTTTTTGACGGCGATGGATTTTTTCAGGGACCTTATTCATACTGCTAAATATTTTTGACTTTTCTTTCCATTTAATTGCAAGATTATACACATAGTTTGCTATTTATGAAATCAATGATTGGTCTCTCCAACTTCAGATTATGCGACACTTAACCATTTGGTGATGAAGTCCGTCAATTTACGGTTTCAAAGTTTAGTTTGAGACAAATGTTCTTAACTATACTAAAAGACGGTTTTTTCGTATGCTTTGTGTCTAACTATACGTCTTGTCAGCAACGGTTTGACACCCTAGCGCTCTATTCCGTATACTGAGTGCAAAAACAACTAGACTTACTGCTAGACACTCTCCTTCTCTTGTATCTTAAACAACAGATAGAAAAATTCTCGGAAATTTTATATTGTATGTAATCGTCCAAAAAGAAGACAAATCGATAGAATAGATTGATGTTATACTTGCAAAGATTGTACTGTGGACATTTCGTGTGATTAACTGCTGTGAAGAATTACACATTTTATTCCACTCTTTTATGTTTTATTTTCGTATGTTACATGGTAGCTATGTTAGAATTTTTGGGAAATTGTTTTGTTTTCGTTACTTGAAAATAAACCAGGCATATCTTCAAATTAAGACTTAATAGAATACTTATGATCTTAAATAATGTTCGAAGTGTAATGAATGTTGACAATAAAATTTTAGTTTCTTTTCTTAAAAAACTTTGCCTTCAAAGGACTAAACAGCTCTCTAGTTATCAGTTAAAATTCTTAGGTTATAGGTGCCATAGAATTCGAGATATTCAACGAAAAAGAAAAAACCTGAAATATTTCTAATAACAAGAAAGAAAACAACAAATTCTATACTTTCAACAATCTTTATGCTTCAATAAGTTTTTCAGAAAGTAGAGGATAGATACTTTAACAACTACTGAAATACACTCTCAAACTTCCATAATATAAGTTTTATTTTTTATTATATTCAATTAGAAATTAATCTAAAAATTGACAAAAAAAAAGAAGCTAAATTTCATTCTATGATTAAGTATTGGTTTCTACAATATAAAATTGAACAAAATTGATGTGTGATTACTTCTCATTGCAACATCGTTTGTTTATAGTTGTCTTTAAAAGTTATTTAAAATGAAAAAAAAATACAATACAAATATATTGATGTAAACAAATCTAATGTCATTGGTTTTTCTTAATGAGAATCTAGGTGAATAGTTATAGTGAACTAAACATACACAATTAATTATGACTAAATAAATTAATAGAAATAACTAGATATGAAAATGTTCATCCATTATATTGTAAAGATTTTAAAACCAACCCATGTCTTCATTTGGATTTTCACTAAGTTTAGCATGTACAGTGACCTGATCTTCTTTTCCATGAGTCTCTTGTTTCCATTCAATATGATAAACACAAGCTGTTGCATATTTTTTATCTGGTAATTCAACCTATTTACAATTTAGAAACTATGAATATGAATAACAATGAGTTTGAAACCTATGTAATACCTTAAAAAAATAATTCATTCCAGCAACAACTTGTGTAGCAACTTGAACTGGTTTAAGTGTATAACTTGTAGGTACCTTAAATTGATCTTGAATTTTTTTTTCCAAATGTTGTTTATACTATTGAAAGAAATTCATAGATATCAATTTAAGCAAAAAATAGATTCTTACCATGTTCCAAATTTTAAAGTCTTCTTCATTTAGTGGTTGAAGCTTACTGATACCTCCACATATGTCTTCTCTATATAGGATCTTCCAGAGTAGAAATATTTAAACTCTTAACCATTAACTTACTCGATTATCGTTGGTTTAATTTGAGTAACAGAATTTTTTTCAGATGACATACTTTTAAAATCTAAAACTAAGAGGTATGGACGTTTTCTATGATTATATACGATCAAATGTCATTATACATACATGAAAAGCAAGAATGATTAACAAGGTCGAAGAAAATATGGTGTTGTACTTATTTGTATGTGAATGGTAAGCTCGATTGCTTCTTTTTCTCTTTTCTTTCTTACGTATTATTAACTTCAATGTGAATATTTCTTTTTTCTTGTTCTATTCATAATCAAAATAATAATACTAATTGGTATTTATGTTCATGTAGTCAATACAAAATGTCTTTCATATTAGTTGTAGATGTACTGTCATAGCGCTTGATTGTAATTTTTCTTTTCTTTTCTGAAGAACAAACAACTGATCCTTATTTAGATTTATTTATTTGAATAGTTGTTTTTAGTTCTTGAGAGTAAATATATCAAATATATTATAATAAACTATTAATAGATAGATCAAAGTATATTTTATTTTGTTGATCACAAGAAAAATTAGAGAAAAAATGAAAAGTTTTATTCATATATTTTCATTTTTAGATAATACTAAAACTCAAGAAAAAAACTAGTTTACTAGTGTTGAAAATAATAATGGTTTTGTTTTATTTTCCGTTCTATCAATCGCAATGTTATTCTTGTAATAGGTGAATCATAAGCTAATGAAGAACGATCAATTATTGATACGTGATTAGGTTTCCGTTTTATTTCATAGCATAACGAAAATTAGATTCGTTAGATCATCACGTTTTCACGGGCAGTCTTTACTGTATCACAAGGAAATAGAAAACAGCTAATAATTGCCATTATTTACACTATTTCGAATGGGTTTTTTGACAAAGCGTGCAGCAGAGTGTTCTACAACTCACGATTTTCTGATTACAATTAGGAAGAAATCTTGTTTCGTGATGTGGTGATCTTCTTCATACGTACGATAGTGAATGAATAGATAAAGTATACATAGCCTTAGTACGGATAAGATAAATGATGGACGATTGGAAGAAGTCAAAGTTGAACGGAACCTTCTAATAATGAAATACTTTTTGTTCGTACTAATGTGTTTTATTTATATACAGCTGATGGTTTACAGCTGAATCTTCGTGAAGTCGAAAACATAAGTCGATATCTCACGTGCATACATCTGATAATCTTCCATAGATACCTTCAAAAGTACTGCTCACTACTTTGTCTAAGTTGTTCATCAGCAAAAACGGTCGTGCTCAAGTGTTACATCAGGCGAATATGAATACTAAATTTGAATAAACTCATGTTAGTAAAGCGTTGGTTATGTCCCCAACTGACTCGTTAAAATGTCTGTAGATCCCTGCCGAAAAAATATAGATTCGTCTAAAATATGCGATGACGAACATCTAAAAGCGAAATAATGATTGACCACGAGTTTACTTTCAGCATTCTGTTTTTCTTAAAAAGTTCATCGTGTTCTCTATTTCTTCTCGTCCAAATCCACTGATTTCGAAGTAGACTATGGTGGGTGTCTTTGCAAAAAATTGAAATAGTAAAGAGCGAAATGATGTGATTAACAGGCAGTAGTTTGATTCTTGAACGGTTGACTATCCTTTGACCGTTATTCTATCGCAGCATATGAATATCTTTTTTCCAACCGATTGTTTACTATATGTATACCGCTGGTTGTATGAAAACAATAGCAACATGGGATTACAAATGATGCACTTATTGAAGAAAAAAAATAGAAACTGGCTATTCAAATTTCAATTGTTAATTTTGATGCCTGATAGATCTAACAATTTATTATATCTATTCCACGCTGAAATATTTATTTCCACTAAGTGAGATGCCCGATCACATTTATAAACTTCAATCAAAATCGAATTTTGAGGGTATTTATTTAAAAAATAAATAAATAAATCCAACAATTCGATACAAATCTTCTTGTCCTACCTCTTCTGATGAACTTATTTGATGAATTTTTTTATTTTTCTTTTTTCGATTGACGCAGTACCTGATATTATGAAATAGCCTGTGGTATTTTTATTGACTGTTATAGTTCATATGAAATTGGTGAGCCTTTTTGAATCATTTAATTTTATCTTGCCTAATGGTTTCCTTTTCTTCCAAATAATAGATTAACATGTCTGTATTGAGAATAACGAATCGGTAAGACTTGTCAGGTTTAGGCATATCATGCTTTCATTATATTATGGTTGAATGTGGGGATGACATATACTTGTAACATAATGTTTTATAACAAAAATATATTGTTTTCAAATAGCTTTAGAAGAATTGAAAACATTTATGCTGATACTAAGGGTTACCGGAACTTTGCCACTAGGAATTTCGCAAATTGAACTTTCCCCATTGGCGAACGTCCACAGGATATTTGCCAGTACACCCTTTACACTTTCGCCAATATTGGCGAAGATCCATTACACTACCGTCAATTTGAGTGGAACTCTTACATTGACTAGAAACAGTGGTATCAAATATATGTATAAGTCTATGTATCAGAGCACATTTAAAGAATACAAGGCGTAATTCTCGCATATGTGCTCTATTCATAATGTTCTGCGCCAATTGCTGAAAATACATTCGACTTTCACCAGTACTGGCATAAGTCGATAAGACACTCGCCAATTGGCGAAAGTTCAATAGACATTCGCCAATATATCCTTCGGACTTTCGTCTATAATTGGCGAAAGTCTTATTGGTGAAGAGCGTGGATTCCGATACTAACTATGATAAATTGTTGTCGATACCTCAAGAAAACTCTTGCTAAGTTTTGAATATTGAAACTTCTTTTAATCTATTGAATTTCGCTTCTCATTCTATGCATGAACATTGAACAGGATTTGTAGGTATATGAATTATCATACATTTTAGTTATATGTACGGTCTCAGTTCATCACGGTTATAAAAATTACAATCATCAGAATAATAAAATACAACATTGATACCTTCGATCAAGTATTTTTACATGAATATAATCACGAAAGATTTATTTATTAAAACAAAAAAAGAAATTGAATTATTCATATAAATATATTGTTACCAAAAAAAGCATATTCGTATATCAACATTTATGTTATATCGTTTTTCCTTAGATAACCTTAAGGTTAAGTAAATCCATTTTTCTTTTTTCGTTCTATATTGACTGAATAAAGTGTGGGGTCCTTATCTCAACATTCGGTTTTGTCAACCTATATTAGTTGAAAACATAAAATAAAACAAAAGATGAGTGAATCCTATGATTTTGCTTTATGGTCACATTACTATCGTGATAATCTTCTTTCAAATATAATACCATTTTGGCTTCGTCATTCAATTGATACTGAATATGGTGGTTATTTTACATGTCTTGATCGTTATGGTCAAGTTTTTGATACAGATAAATTTATTTGGTTGCAAGCACGACAAGTTTGGATGTTTGCAAAATTATGTCAAGATAATGATTTGAATATTTCTGATGATGAACGAAAACAATGGTTAAAGACAGCACAACATGGTGCAGAATTTCTTGAAAAATATGGTCGACATCCAACAAGTGGACAATGGTATTTTTCTTTAACACAAAAAGGTGAACCACTTATTGAACCATATAATATATTTTCAAGTGTTTTTGCTTCAATGGCATTTGGACAAATGGCTAAAATTGATAAAATTAATAGTGAAAAATATAAAGAAATAGCATTAAATACATTTAATGATATACAAAAACGTCGTTCAAATCCTAAAGGTGAATGGAATAAAGCAAGTCCTTCATCACCAAGACAATTAAAAAGTTTTGCTTTGCCTATGATGATGTGTAATTTAGCTATGGAATTAGAACATCTTATTGATAAACAACTTATACAAACATTAACACAAGAATGTATTAAAGAAATAATTGAACAATTTCGTCAATCCGATTCTGGATTAATATTAGAATATATTAATGCTCAAGATGGTTCAAGAAATGATTCGTTTGAAGGACGACTTCTTAATCCAGGTCATGGTATTGAAGCAATGTGGTTTTTACTTGATATTGCTGAACAACAAAATAATAACGGGTTAGCTTCAATTTGTATTGATACTTTATTAAGCATACTAAATTATAGTTGGGATGATAAATATGGTGGAATTTTTTATTTTCTTGATATTGAACAACGACCACCACAGCAACTTGAATGGGATCAAAAATTATGGTGGGTTCATCTCGAAACATTAATTGCATTAATTAAAGCTATTGATCATCGACCAGATAAAATAGATGAATTAGTTAGTTGGTTAAATAAAGTACAGAAATATACTATTGACCATTTTGTTGATCCAGAAGGTGGAGAATTATATGGATATTTAAATCGACAAGGTGAAGTTTTATTAAATTTAAAAGGTGGAAAATGGAAAGGATGTTATCATGTACCCAGAGCTTTTTATTTATGTTGGAAAACATTGGATAAAATCAGCAAGAAAAAATAAACAAATTTTTTATAATAATATGAGTTTTAAAAATAAATCATAAAATAATTATATTCACGTTTAATAAGATACGTCCAATAATTGTATACTGATGAATATAATTCAATAAAGCTATTAGAATAATAAGTTGACATGTTTATCGACTGTTCTTTTTTTTTTTTTTTTGAAGAATAAGAAGTGACGACTGATCTCAGATATTATTGTAATAAAAGATTCAATCATATTGTACTTTGTCAAATGTATGATAGAAACATTCATTTTGTTAGGACGTAGCTTTGAACAATTTCAAACTGAACTTATTTTAATATGTATTATATCGTAATCGTGAGATTAAATGATTTTGGGAAACAATGAAGAAAGTTTTAGATTATTACAAATAAATGACTTCAATCACATAAGAAGTATAGTTTTATTGAGAATAAGTATGAGAGGTAGGAGCTTTTTGGATTCTCAACCGATTTTTAAATATTAAGAATGTTTCTCTTCGTACAATGGTAATTATTTCTGAGTCAGGCATATACATCATCGGCGCTTTAATTACACCAGCTATTAAACTCAAATGTTAGGAATTTCTAAAAAAGAATGTGTATCAAACGCTGAAAGGCTAACGAAAGGGATTTGGTCATCGACAAACTAATTCTTTCTGGCATGTCATTTGTTAAATTGTTAAATCAAATTATAATCAATGTTGATTAATATTTATCTTGATAACAAATCGATCTAATTGAAAACTTGAAGAATTTCATTGTGGCGAGCATAAGAATATGTAAATTTGTCTTAACCTTAATTGTGCGTAAATTTAACTGCAAAATAAGTTAAGACGGAAATGAAGACCTAATAAGTTAACAAATATATGTCTGATTACATCTTGCCTAATTAAATACTCTTTCATGATATTTTCAAATTTATTTTGTCGTTCTTAGGTAAGTCTTCAGAAATAAAGCACTACCTTTTTAAGAAATATTATCAAGCCTATACATATGAGGAGAACATTGACGAAAAAAAAATTGTTAAATCATTGTTAGATGTGGGCGGTTTCGCGTGTTTCGAATAAGGAAGCTATGGAGCCGTCTGAGGAGACTTTGTACAGTGTCTACTTCCACTACCGTTCTTTGTACCACTCCTAACTCGTTCTTTTAGGTACAGTGCAGATCTCTATTCTGTGTGTGAAATATTTTCCTATCTTAAATGATTGCATTGTACTTGAAAATTTCTTTGTTGACTTCATTTTATTATGAAGTAAGTTTTTGGTATTTCGTGAATGGTTCCTCAGTCATATTTTCTGCTTCAGAACTTTTGTCACCATGCTAACTTTTCTTTTTTCTTTTTACAAGATGATTTCATATTATTCTATTTAAATAAAAACTTGTTCAAGGAAAGTTATTCACAAATTTCCATACAATATATTTGATCAATGCTCTATCTATACCATGACATATAACAAAAAAACATTTAATAACTTGTCATAATATAAAGAGAGTTTTTCCATAAGGTTTATTATTTTCGCCAATATTTACAATTTGACGGTATACGATGATAATATGATGTATATACGACGACAATTCTACTATGTACCATCATCTGAACTTAGCCGTAGAGACACCATATACGAGCATTGTAACAAAGCATTTGATTGCTACAAATGATACCAATTTTTGCATTGATCTTTATTTCGGAAAATAGATACTATGCAATATAAAATATTTTTCACCAGATATAAATTTTTATTTTCGTAGTGTGTTCAGTCAACACACAAAAATAAAATGCGTCCTAGTGAAAATTTGTCATGATCTACTAGTCAATCATTTATTCGTCGTTCTGTTTTTTCACATGCAGTGACATATAGCCAAGGTCACGAAACATACTGAACCTATACATCCTATTAAGTCTCTTTTCCAGATTATTTATAGACTAATCTTTAGTTCAGCTCATATTATGAGATCGACCAGCAGTCGAAACTGGACCATCTTGAAGTAGTTTTATTGAGATCAAATCGACTTGAGATAGTTGCATCTTAGGATTTTATTGTCTTGCATTTCAAGAACAGTTGCCAATGATTCAATTCAAACTGAAAAAATAGTAATTATTCAATTTTCAAGAAAAAAAAAATAACAGACGTATCGAAGGAGAAATTCAAATCATGCTTTCAGCACGTGTCGGAAACTCGTTGTGAGAAATGTTTCGAAACGAACATCTTATGTTGCAAAATATGACACATGTTACATATTTTTTATAAGCATTCATGAATACTGTTTGTAACTATATTGTCCGAAAAACATTAAAATCGCAAAAACTGTTGATTTATTCTAGGACAAAGGAAATCTTAGACAAATACATACTGACGTGTGAAAATGAAATTTATTTTTTCTGGCTTGATTACGAATATCCTCTTCACACAGTCAGCAAAAATTTCTATGCATATACATAGTAATACTCAGACTAGACCTCTGGCCAACCCAAGGTCGACTAGAAAAGTCGGCTGACTGAAGAGCCCGAAAAATATCAAAATCTGGTCCTATACGACATCTACTATTTATAAATCTTAGACTCATGTAGAGGAAATCATAATGAATCTGAATCGTAGATTTCCATATAAGGAAGCTCTCAGCTGTTCATTATCGTTCTTCGTATCGCATCTGTATAAACCATGAAGAGATCTTTTTAAATGTTTGAGACTCCTTCATGGATGAATTTAAGTTATGCAAGACGATAATTAAAGTATATATGCATATAAGATCTGAGATATCAATGGTCTTTTAAGACTGAATCATGTATAACCATATAAGGAAACTAACAGCTGTTAATTATCATTTTTCGCATTATTTACGTCTCCCCAACATTGCCGAATTTCGAAAAAACAGGTTTCAGATGTGCACTGGCCACGTTCTTGGGATCTCATCAAACTGTTTTCCGACTAAAAATGACACTCAGGAGCTGAAAACGAGTGGTTGACTTGAATCGGGACTCATGTGTTGAGAAGAAGAATTTGCTATGACAACTACGCGAGTGAAAAGCAGTAAGTCGTAATATTTATAATTGTTTCTTGTAATAAACAACAAATCTTAAAATAAGCAAATTACACAAGTGTTTATGCAAAGACTTCAATTCGAATTGATAATTTTTCTTTGTTGTCTATAATAAAGATACATTATGAAAACTTTGATTTATTGAGATGAGTTTCTTTTTCTAAATAATGATTTTTCGTAATTAAATCTTTGAAAGAAATTTATGTTTGATAATCGAACAAAAATCAATCCAAAATGGTCATTTTTATCTTAAAATAAATTGAATGTCCCTTTTTTCTTTTATTTCATTATTGATCCAATCTCATAGTAAAAAGAAAAAAAAAACAAAAAAAAATCCTATATATATACATATAAAACTAGACAGGAACAGTTTTTATTTTATCACTCTGTCGATGTGCATATGGTAAGGCTTCACTTGGTTTTAATTTTATATGTGCCATTGCTGGATCACCACCCATTAAAGCCAAATGTTCTGTTCCTTTACTTTCAAAAAATGTATACGATAAACTAATATCACGAACACCTTGTAAACTAGGATCTCGAACAAAATCTGGATCAATATAAAAAAATACTGGCATATCAATCTCTTCACCCGGTTCTAAACGTTGTTCTTCAAAACAAAAACATTGAATTTTATTAAAATAAAATGCTGCTTGTGATGGTTGTACATTATATGTTGCTATACCAATAATTGGTCGATTCGATTCATTTTTAGCTCGATAAAATGCTAAAGCTGTTTCACCTGGTTGAATTGTTATATCTGGTTGTTCTGGTACAAATGTCCATGGTAAGAGTGATGATGGTGTAGATGAAAAATGTATTCGTATTGATGGATGTGATTTATCTAATCGTTGAAATAATTGTCTTACATTTGCTGAAACAATCTCTTCATCTTCAATATTTCTTATAATTCCATCAAAACCTGTTGCTTCACAAAACATTTTATACAAAGGTACAGATGCATAAGTTAAACCAAGCATTAATATAGCTATTGAACTCATATAAAGTGCTATATTAACACGACGATTTTTTTCATTACGTTCAAATTGTTGAAATGATTTTTCATAATCTTTTCTATTATTTAAAGTCGATTGTTCTATCTGGTTGTTAGTATTAGTATTAGTATTTTTATTATTTAATGATGATGAAAAACGTTTTAGAATTATAGAGAATGATGATGATGGTGGTGGTGGTGGTGGTAGTGATACATGAAGATGAAGAAAATTTTTCAATAGAAATGGGCGTACGATATGACGTGATATTAAAAGATTCATGAAAATCTATAAATAGAAAATAAAAAACAACTTGTCCGATTGAATGAAAACAAATTCTTGTTTTTTTTTTCTTTTGGTGTATAATATTTCGTTCTACCGATATAGATTTTATCGGTTTGATCTTGTTTTCTTTTTATTTCGATATTTTTTAACCTAAATTTTTGGTTACAAAAACAAAAGAAAACACTCATTTCTCTTTTTTCGGTTTTTTCTCATCTTCAGCTGCTTGTTTAGCTTTCTTTTCACGTTGTCCAATTAATCTTGCATCAGCACGTGCCATACGTAAAGCTTGAAATGCTTGAAATTTCATATCAACATCATTAATTGGACGAGCTTTTTCACGTGTCACTCGTTGTTTAACTGGCATAATACGTTTTTTAAGTTGTACAGCCAATTTGATTTCTTCTGGTTTAGCATCGTTCTTCTTCGGTTTATCAGCTTTCAATGGGAATAGAATAAGTTTGCCAAGATATTGTTTCAAACGTTGAACATTGAGCTAGAAGACAAAATAATCAAAGTTAACAAATAATATTTTATAATTTATCAAAAAAATTAAAAATTACTTGATAAGCTTCAGTTGATTTATTGCGTCGTCGATGATCAATAGAAATACCAATTGTTCGTGCATATTTTGGATGAAGACCAGCAGCACGTACTTCATCTAATGAAAATCCTCGTCCAGCACGAATTTTCATATTATAACGACGTGTTGTACTATGAACAATTGGACGTAATGAACCTTTAGTTGGTCGAGGAGCAACACGTTGAGCTTTAGCTAAACGTTTTTGATGACGTCGTGTTTTACGACCTGCTTGATCAAACCAAGTACGAACATGTAATTGCCACTTTTTATTAAAGTGAGCATTTGGTATGACGTTGTTATGTTTCATGATCGGATGTCAATCTAAAAAGAAAAACATAAGAAATATATTGAATTTATTTGCTTTAATTGTTGATATAATTATGCAAAGTCCTCAGATCTCATAATCGATATCATGTGAGCCCACATACATAAGGCGAATGAACTGCTACTTAAAACGAAAAAAAAAAAAAAAAATTTTGTTTCTTTTTTGAATAAAAATTAAGTAGTTGTTCATTCGTCTTATGCTTCAAATGCTCTTCAATCGTCATTTATCATCATCGGACTTTATCAAGAATAAATCTGCATCAGTAGAAGAATTTTTCTTTCAAAATAAATCAGACTAATCTGTCTTAAATATAAATGTACATCATATGCAGAAGTTTTTTTTTTTAGAAAGAAGAAAAAAAAAAATTAAAAAATGAATGGTTTATGTTTATCTGTAGAGATTTTATAGCAATGGGTAAATTATGGATTGATTGTCTATTTGATCGGAGGAATTCATTTATAAAAATATTATTTAAAATATAAAATATAAACACATAGAACTTTTTTTTTTTGATTATAGTAAGAAAATTTTGTTTTTATTTTAATTATTTATTTTCATTGGATTGTTTATAACTAATGACACAATAAAATGAGTCATCCGGCGTAAGATTCTATTTTTTTTCTCTTCAATACGTTCTTCAATTATAATTTAGCTAGATAGTTATATTAAGTATTGAATTGTCAATCAAATGTCATCATACGAGAACGAAAATTTTGAACCTCTTGTTGTTCTTCAATTTTCATCTTCAACACCACCTGCAACAAAAGAATGGGTTATGAAACGGTTAACCGCAAGTCATAATGATGATCAAGGTGCAGGTTTACTTGCTCAATATGAAACTAGTCCAGAAAGTGATGTGAGATTTTTTTTGTTTTTCTTTATTTTAAAAATAAATTTGATTTCTTATTTTATAGAATAATATAATTCTAATTGGTGCTACTTTAAGTCGTTTATTAATTGGAGCAGAAGAATTACGCATTAAAAAACGTTATAAAAATAAAGGTTTAACTGAATTTCTTATCTCGGATATTGATCATTTTGAGGGTTCAGGTAAAAATCTATTATAATGAAATTAAGAAAAAAAAAAAATTTCAAATTTGTTAGAAAATCGTGAAAGTCTATTACTTAAATCGGAAAAACAACGAATAATTTGGGAAGAAATACAAAATTTACATCCAATGGCACATGAACATACTGTACCAGGTGTACCAACTAAATTGATTTCACCTAAAAATGATACTATTCGTATGTAAAAAAAAAAAAATTTCTTTGAAAAACAAAATAATTTCTTATTTATGTTGATTAGTTGATATTCTTCATAGTCTTGATTTTGTTGCTAATATTTTTCCATTACATGACAAAGAAGAAATAAAATTAATTGAACATGACTGGTTTAAGTCAATACGCTCAATATTTCAACCACGAGATATTCGTAAGGAAAAAAAAAATAATTTGAATTATATTTAATTATTTTCATTATAGATAAAATTCGAAATTATTTTGGTGAAAACGTAGCATTTTATTTTGCGTTTTTGGAATTTTATACTTATGCACTTATACCAACAGCTATTTTGGGTAAGAAAAATTTATAAAAAGAAGCAATTTTCTTTTTCTTCATAATGATTGTAGATATTTCTTTAGTTCATATTGAAGATTTTTGAAACAAAGAAATAGTAATCCAAACAATAATTTTTTTTTTCATGCGCATGAAGCATTTGAGTATCGGGCGCCAGAAAATCATTTGATGTGGATATATTTTGAGAGCTTTTGATCAGTTCAAGTACTTGTAAGGATGATTAAAAATGAAATACTGTATGAAGAAAAAAGTACCGACTACACACATTAATAATATAAATCCGTCCCAATAGCAAGCTAACAATAATAATACTTTATTGTATCTTGTTATCTATCACAACCATGGAAGAAATATCAGTAACGTGTGAAACCACTTTTGATTAAATGTTATACGCGTTTTTTTAGTTTTATATTTAATAGAACTCGACTTTCGATAGAAATGTATAGTTAAAATAACATAGACTATAATAGACAGGTCAGAAGAGAAGCTACATTAGATTCAGACATTCTGCGTGGTAAAGAGCATTCTTTCGTTCTCAGCGGAACAGATGTTATTATATATTGTTCTAGTTGATTATTCCTAGCAAATATGCAAAATCTGCCTCTGAAATTAAAGAAAGATTTCTTCAAACGTAGATAATTTCTTGAAAAACTTTCTCTGACTATCAAAATAAAGAAAAAGTCGAAATCACTTGTTCTACTCATACACTCGAAAAGATCGATTTATTAAACACGAAAAAGGCAAATATTAATTGTCGATTAACAAAAGCTATTTTCACTTCTAAATATAATACGTTGTATAGTTCAATAAAAGAACAATCTGTTTCAATATTTTATAACATATATATAAATCAGAGAAGCATATGCTCTTGTTACTACAAGAAAAACATTGCTTGGTTCGAATTCCCAAAATAAAAAACTTCTGTGATAACTAAATAATTTTCTGAAATACTCCCTCCCCACAAACACGCCCTGGCTAATGTATGGCTCCAAGTATCATCATGTGTACATAACTCATGCAAGAACTCTGATGACTGCCGACGAAAAGAAAGTTATGCGCTATGGACATATCTTGAGGTTTGCACATGAAAACAAAAGATTACCTTGAGTCTTCAGTGCCATAGTTTTTTTGTTCGTATCCTCAATTCAATATGGTCCGCAAAACGGACTCTTTTTTTAATGTCGTTGACATGCACAAACCTCAGTTGTCCATAGTGAGAGAATACTTCTCGCCATTCAGGGTGTATGAGGCTAGTTACTCGTATAGATTTCATATTAAAATATGTGTTATTTAAATTGTAAATTTTCATTTCAACCAAGGTCATTTTTCAGCATGAGGTGGGAGAAGAAAAAAAGAGAAGTACGATATTCAATATAATTAAAATTAGTTTCAAGCGTCACCAATATTGTTTTCATCATTATGCGAGATGGATGTGTGTGCGTGACGGAGTGGGCGAAGTTATGGAAGTGAATGAAGAGTATATTCAAATCCACACTGTTAGTTACACCTATCGTTTGAAAGGTTTTTGGAAATCACTAGCAACTTCTAAGCATAGATCACGATTCGTTGACTATCACCATATTTTATATTTTTTGCATAAACAAATTTTGGACATCATTTTATATACTAAATCCATTGTTTCTCATTATTTCTTATGTGTCGCAATAAAAACCAATTATAGTATCCATCGTTTTATTCACGCTTCATATATACGCTGTATATTAAACAATTAATGATTAGTGGCATCTACATGGAAAAAATAGCTAAAACGTTCTAAAAGAAAAGCTACCCAACATCTAAAGACATTACGCACACTTGAACAAGAAACAAAAACTGTTGAATAGGAACTGAAGCACTTGAATTGGCAACATATACCATAAGATGTTTGACCACAGTTGAATAGAACACTTTCTTATTACGAAGATTATTTCTTTATAATACATAAGAGCAAAATGATCCGAAATTTGTTGTCATTTAGACATTAATTTAGTGAAATAAACTATTAAAGTTTAAAAAGAATTTTATTTTGTTGTATGAAAGAGCAACGAATCTGAAAATCATTTCAGGTCTTCTGCAAAATTCTTTATGCTCGTCCAAGTAGTGAAAAAAGTAGAATGAGCCAGAGATGGAATTGGTTATCTGCTATTTCTGATGGACTAGCCGATCGTCAGTCTATCTATCTAATTTACTTTCCTGTTTTTACTATATCAATTTATTTAACATTTCTAGTTTTTTAAAGCTAGGACGTCGTTCTTATCTTATATGATTGCTTCTGTTACTTTTTTTGCTCCTTTCTGTAGTCTTAAATACGATACACAAATTAAAAATTATTTAAGAAATGTAATTAATTTTTTCACGTAGCAACACCAATCACATTTGTTAATTAACTTTTAATTTGCATAATTTAATCGAGGTCTCTGTCGTCTGTCATAACTAATATTTAGCTAAGCCAGTAATCTGTGAAATTGATTACATAATATACGGTTGACTACTTTCCGTAGTAGTTTTGCAATGAAATTTTGTTGACTGTTAGCTACATCATAGAATGACAGGTGACCCATAATGAATGGCTGATTTTTGTATATCTTCTTGCTAGCATCTAGTTTGTTTCTGTAAAAAGAAATATACCATAATATGCATTGTGAAAAGTTCTACAAGGTATATTAAAACTCTTATTCTATCTATGCACTTTTTATTTTCCAAATGGGCAAAATTTTGTGTGACCATTTTACGATATTACAAATATAATCATTTTTAGTAAGCGAGCAATCCGCTTTTTTTATCTCATCGATAAAAAACGATTCTATTCCCTGATGAAAGATGTTTTTCATCAGAGCATATTTATGCTTGTAATCGACAAGAGACAGACGAAGGAAGAGACATAAGCCAAAAGGTTAACTATCCAAAAACAATAGTGTTGTAGTTACGAGCTTCTAAAAATATCCCTTACGTCGTCAATTATATGTAAAGATAATGAAAGATTGTCATATGACAATTATATTGAAACTATTCTTTCACATGTACAAACTGAAGGTCAACGTTTACTTGGTAATGATTTCATCTACCAACAGAACAATGCAGCAGCACATAGACATCAGGAATTATTGACATGATGTGAAGAATATTTCATACAGTTCATAAACAATCATAGATGACTACCAAACAGTCGTCATCTCAATGTTCTGAATTATTATATGCGAGACACTATCGCCAATTTTATGCAATGGAATATGGTTGAAAACTATGATTCATCAATGGATAAAATAAGAAAAACAATTCTTCATATATCAATCAATAAACGTATTCTCAGTATTGTAACTCAGTTGCACAGAATTTGGCCTATTTTTAAAAACAAAACCTGTATATAAAATAAACTTTTTTGTAAATTGTAGAGCTTTTCACACTGCATCTTATAGTACATTTTGTTTTTAAAATAAACATACTAGATGATCAAAAAAGAAATACAAAAACTGGCCATTGATTATGAATCACCCTTTCTTATCTATCTAAAAGGGTTTTTATAATCGATTCGATAGTTATATTGTTCAAAAACTATACGCCTGCAATAAATGCTGCAGAGATGGTACCATTTATCAGCTGACCGCTGATAGATTAGCTGACCCGCCTCTGTTCAAAGTTCTCAATTAAGGAAGGAAATGAGTGAGCTCTTTCAAAAGTTCGACTTTCTGATAATTTTTTATCACAGCATTTAAATAATTTTAGGTACAAGCCAGATTTTAAAACACTATCGACCGTTCTCTGGCAGACAATGAAACAAAAATAAGCAAATAGTGTTGTTAGCTGTTGAATAGGATTTGAACAGCCTAGTAATACGTCGTCTATTATGAGAGAGACAGAGTTTTACGGGATGTTGTTCTTCTCTCGGTCATCACTTCTAGTATCTCGAGAATAAGAGCATTTGCTGATGAATTTTTAGTCCCTTTCAACTTAAAAATTATCGATAACCTTGTTTCTACCTTTGTAATGAATGGAGATCATCGTCTTGAGATAATAGAGGCATTCATTTAACATTAAATGTACATCATAATTCTTTCTGAATATTAAATTTAGCAATACTAGTATGTAATAATAGATAAATTAATCACACGAATGACTTC
Organism: Rotaria sp. Silwood1; assembly: GCA_905250075.1. Classification (NCBI taxonomy): domain Eukaryota; kingdom Metazoa; phylum Rotifera; class Eurotatoria; order Philodinida; family Philodinidae; genus Rotaria; species Rotaria sp. Silwood1. The sequence continues at coordinate 1,007,395 of CAJNOP010000034.1, read as the reverse complement.
ATATCTCGTTTTAGCTTGAAAATATTTTCATTTCGTTTCGTTCTAATGAATTTATTATTTTTTTTTTTTTGTTGAAGGTCTTTTGATCAGTTTTTCGCCAAGTTCAGATTTCTTTAAATATTCATCGCTCTGTATTTTTAATGTTATTTGGTGGACAATAGTTGTAAGTAACTATACGATATTACTTTAATTATTCACAAAAAGAAACAAAAATTAAATATATAGATGGAATTATGGAAAAATTATACAAATAAATTAGCTTCTCAATGGGGTACATTAGATATAGAAACATTTGAACGTCCTCGTTCACTTTATTATGGAGATCCACGACTTTCTCCAATTACAAATAAAGAAGAACCTCACTATCCATCGTAAGAATAAAACAAGAATATAAATCAATTATTTTATTAATTTTCTTATTTGTTTTATTTAGATGGAAACATATATTAAAAAAATATTTAGTTAGTTATCCATTAATGATAGTATGTCTAGCTTTATCATTAACAATGTATTTTACTTATTGTGATGTACAAAAATCAACGGACGAGAAATATCCATTCGATGGTTCAGTAGAATTTATTCATGCAAAATCTATGCGAATGGCTCCATCAATTGGGTATTCATTATTGATTGGACCAGTTAATTTAGCTTATAAAAGATTAGCAACATTTTTAACAGATTTTGGTAGACAAAAACAAAATTTTAATCTTAGAAAAAAAAAACGATTTTTCTTTTTTTTTTTTTATAGAAAATCATCGTCTTCAATCATCTTATGAAAATAATTTAACAGCAAAATTATTTATCTTTTTTTTTATAAATTGTTTTATTGGTTTATTTTATCAAGCATTTTTTAATGCTAATTTTGAGAATGTTACACAAGTAAATAATTCGTTTAAATCTTTTTTTTTTTTTATAGTTGTAAAAAAACAACAGCAGTCTTCATTTTTAGTTATTAACATCAATGGTTATTGTTAATGCTATTCTATTGAAGTTCACTGAACAAATTGGTCCATATTTATGGAAGCTTCAGAAAAAAAAACAATTAGTTGAAAATCGATCATCTGATTCTCATGTGAGCGATGCTGTTAAACAATTAAAAACATTAACACCATTTCAAGTATGTTTTAATACAGTATATATTATCTTCAACATTGGAATTATTTCTATAGGGAACATATGGAGATTATTTGACTATATTTGAACAATATGGCTATGTAGCTTTATTTTCAGCAGTAAGTTAAAAATAAAACTATATCCAAGAAAAATAAATGAGACTTGATCTATTACAAATATAATTTAAAATAGATTCAAATAGATGTAATCAGTGAAAGTGAAAGTTTAAAACCTTCTGTAGTCATTCATATGAAAAACAAACGATAGATTGTTTTAGATAGAATATATGTATATGAAATTAGATCCGCATTTTCTATAACAGTTAAAAGGAGAGAGATGATTGCGAAAGGGATAACATAGAAGGCATTCCCCAGTTGAGATAATTTAGCATACATATTATACTTTGAAAAAGTTACTCCCATTATCCTCAGATCTTCTCAGAAGATAATGTTGAGCAGTTAGTTCGAATCTAGACAGTGATTTTAACAGTTCATACAGTTTTCTATCTGATGCGTTCCGTAACAAGGTTTTATAGATGAACTATGATAACATGATGTCTAAAAAATCCAACACGATACTTTTTATAGTCCTAGAGGACTTGTATCGGAGTTATTTTTTTTTAACATTTCTATTTTAGAGAACGCAGTGACCAGTAATTTTCTGCTGTTTAAAATAGCGTTGTTAACAAATAACTCTGACAAAGTTTTCTGGGACTTGAACACTACCATTATCAGTTTTTTAGAAATTCTGATATGAAACACATTAGATAGAAAATTTCATTCACTATGAACATCACTACCTGGATTGAAGTTAGACACTTTACATTATAAAGAAAAATCAAGTAATATGTTGTTATTCAACTTTTTTTCTATTATCTTATATTAAAACTTATAAAAGTTAGTCCCTTACGTCAACGAGATATATCTACGTTTCCTGGTATAGGATCATCTTGAGAGAATAATTTGAATTCATAAAATTTTCATGAATCACTTAAGATTACTTTCATGTCGGAAAAGAATCAAACTAATATACTATTACGCTTACTTCAATTATTTGACTACTTAATTCAAAGTAAATAAATTATTAAAAGAAAAAATTTTTAATTGATTAACATTTAAATATTCAATTAATAGTTAACATCATTCATATGTGAAGAGTCTTGCTTTTTGTACTTTGGATTCTTCATATTGAAAGAACTGTCTGTTTTCATATAAAAAGAATTTATTCTATTTTTAAATCATTTTTTCAGGTATTTCCTTGGGTAACAATTTGTGCATTAGTCAATAATCTATTTGAACTTCGTGCTGATGCTTTTAAATATTGTCATGTTTATCGACGTCCATTTGCTCAACCAAGTTGGAATATTGGCAGTTGGCATTATGCATTCGATATATTAAGTTCAATAGCAATTGTTACTAATACAGCATTAATTGCAATGCAACCATCAGTTCGTGAATATTTTTCATCATATACTGACGTAGAATATATATTAATTTTTGTTGCAGCTGAAGTATATATATAAAATTTAATAGAATTATTCTTTTTATATAATATATTATATCTAATTTAGCATATACTCTTGGCAATAAAATTTGCTATTGATTTTGTTATTCCGGATGTACCGTATGAAGTTCAAATTGAACAAGTTAAAAATCTTTATGAATCGAATCAAGCTCTAAGACGTCAAGTAAGAAAAAGAAATATGTGTAAATTTGTTTGTTAGATAATATACGTTTTTTTTAACAGCGTGCAAATAAAGCATTACAAGCTCAAACATCAATAACTAGACTATAATATTTTATTGACTATTTTTTTTTTGAATGTGCATGACACTCCCTTTGCTTGTTTGTATTTTAATCAATTTCTTGCAATTTAATTTTTTTTTTTTTGTGTTTTTAATCAATAATATTGTGTTTTTACCCTTCTTAGAATATTTTTTTTTCTCCTTAAAAGCTATGATTCGCTTGTCAAAACCATTTAGTATTAAGCGCTTGATAACTAAAGCTCAACATCTATTATTTTATATATTCAAATATTTTTTTTTTAATAAAGAGACTCATTATACAAGAATTATTTTCAAAACAAAAAAAAAAAAAACATTTGTTTTTCTTTTATTTGCTATTCAACCTAAGAAGTGATGATTCCCAAGTGTAACTCTCCATTTTCTATCAACTTTGTGTCAATTTTTAAAGTTCGATGTACTGATCACGATGACATAGAATGTTCTTCTTCCCTATAGACTGTTCTGAAGGAGAAAGATCGATCTCAAGTTTAGAAAAAATTACTATAAATTGTTAATTCTGAAACTTTAACTTTTATGTTAGTTAAATTCTCAACATTCAAGGTTTCAAAGATAAATGCATCTTAGTTAACTGTATATATATCGACATAATCAAAATAAATACAAAACTCGAACTACATCTATGCTCTCAATATTCCAATATTATTAATAGGATGCATATACAAAGTTCAACTATTTTTTCAGAAAAAATTCAATTGTATCTTCATCTATTCAGTATATATATATTAAAAAACATGTTGATTATGTTTTCAATAATCTACTTTATCGAGTACATTTTTTCATGTAAACATGCGATCAAAACAATGAAATAGAATACAGTCTATTAAAAACAAGATATCTGAAAAAGATCTAATTACAACGTCTTTGAAATAGTGTTTCGACACCAATCTTGATCATCTTTCAACAAAAAGTTGTTGAATTCTGTAGATCCATAGTCTTCATGCTATAGTAACATTCAGAACATAGATGTTGTTAGAACTTCAATGTATTTTGATTTTATCAATGTGTACAGTTAATAAAGACACATGTAGTTTTAAACTATTGAAAGCTGAGAATTAAACTAACATTTAAAAAAAAATCAAAATTTTAGAAATAATAGTTTCCATGAATTTTTTCTGAACTTAAGATCGACCTAGCTCTTAAAAGATAGTCTATTGGAAAGAATTCATTATGTCGTCGTGATCAATATATCGAACTCTATAAACTAACATAAAGTTGATTGAAAACGAAGACTCACACTTGGGAATTTTTATCTTATGGATAAAACTTAAGGTCATGCAATCACAGGAATGTTGTTGTAATTTATTCATAAGTATTTCTCATAATTGTTGACTGAATTAATTAAGATGTATTTATTTTATGTAAACGCTATGCTTGTTTTTTTTTGTTTCTAGAATTATATTAAAAAATAAAAATCATGAATCGCGAACAAATACTTGAACAATTACAAATAATGATAAGTGAATTACCACCGTAAGATAATGATTTTTATTTAATGTTTTAAAGTTTAGATTAAATATTTGATTATCATTCATTTAGAAAATTACAAGAACGTTTTGAAAAAGATGATTTAAGTGATAAATTGATAACATTATTACTTGATGGATCTATATTTAATCTTGTTAATAATCTTCAAGAAAGTCAAGCACGTACTGAAAAAAATTTATTTAATGAACGACAAAAATTAATTAAAAAAGCTAAAGGTAATAGATTATATAATTATTTAAAAAAACAAAAAAAAGACAGAAACACAGATCTTTCTTTGTTGTTTTATTTAGATCAAGAAGCTGATCTAATTCGAAAACATTCTGAAGATGAAGCTCGTTGTGCTGATAGACCACAACATTTAAATCTTCTTCAAGCAGCAAATAAACGTGAATTTGAAGTATTAATTTTTTTTTTATTCTTCTAAAACATCTGAGATATAAAATATCTATTCATTCATAGGCATTTCTTAAAAGAGTTGCCGATGAACAGCAACGTTTTGATATGTCAATAGTTTTAGATCTAGATCAAAAAATGTTAGAACAACAAACAAGATTAGAAAAAGCTGGTGTACCATGTATGCACGCTACTAATAAACCATTAGATGTACGTCTACAAATGTTTATTATCGAATTTATTCAACGAATAGCAAAACAACAACATCTTTCTCCTGTAACAGAAAATTCCAATTAATACATATAATATATGTTGTACATTTCTTCGACTATATGAATAAATGCTGTTAATAATGTGTCTATAAAAAAAAAAATAAAATAAAACTAGTAAATTTCAATTGATCAATATTGTTTTAGAACAAAGACTATACACTTTGTGCTAGAAAATAAAGATTAACTGCTAAAAAGAAGACAACAACATAAGAGACAACAGCAAAAAAAAAAAAAAAAAAGAACGACAAACAAAAAAAAAGACGAGAAAAAGAATGTATAAACTCATTGAAATGGACGGATTGATTGATCTTTTATGTTTTTTGTTTTAAATTTATAATAATTATGCTGATTGTCCAGCAGCAAATCGTAAACGTTTATTTTTTTGTCGTTGATTACAAAACCAAACACGTACAACATTCTTTTTTAAATCAAGTTTATCGGCTATTTGTGCAATACGTTCACCACTCGGTCTTTGTTGTTGAAGAAAACATGATTCAAGAAAACGTTTTTCTTGTGCTGCAATTGATGTACGTTTTCGTTTTTTATCAATTAAACTTCCACTTGAACTAATATGTCCACTTATACCAATCATTGTTCCATTCATTTCATCTTTTTTTCTTTGTCTCATTTCGGCTTCAGCAAATTCTAGCCAAGCTTGTAGAACAGGTTTTAATGCAACCATATTATTATGTGATAAAGTAAGAGATTCAAAACGACATATTGTCGATTGTGATAATGATCCAACACCAGGCATTTTTAATTTTGATAATTGTTGTCCAACATCAGCTTGTGTAACACCTAATTTAATTCGACGTTGTTTAAAACGTTCAGCAAATGATTCAAGTTCACGTGGATCAACATCAAGTTCATGTGGTGGTACAAGACTACCAACAACACTATGATGATGCATACCAACAACCATACTTGGTAAAACACCAGCAGCAGCTGCAGCATGATGATGAGCTACAGCAGCATATTGACGTTGATAAAATGGATGAAAATCAGAACTTAATTGACTATGATGATTATGTTGATTTTGATCTGATAATAGATGAGATTCTATTGATGATGTACCAGGATAAACATTTGTTGATGATGATGTACTTGCTGTTGCTGATGAACAAGCAAATGGTGATGGATAATAAAGTGATGATGATTCTGGTTTTGTAAGAGCTTCAGCTTGACGAAGAAAATTATCATCAATAGTTGGACAAAATAAACTCTATTTGAAAAATAAAAATTATTTTCTTTATATTTTATTTTCATTAAATACTTACATTGGCTTCAAGTTTAAAGCTATCACCAAAACAATTTGATTTTGACCACTAGAAAGAAAAAGAAGAGAAGAAAAAAAATGTTTATGTCTTTTTTTTTTTTTATGAAAAAAAGAAAGTCAAATAATAATAATAATAATAACATACCGGTGTACTTGGCATATATCGTCGATTATTATGATCACTTGTAACAGCAGCTACAGCTGCAGCTCGATAAAAATTACTAGGTGAATATCGACTATTAGTATTTCCAATTGAATTTAAATTTGTTATTCCTGTTGATGTATTTGGAAATGAATGTTTACTTGTTGTTACTTGTTCAATAGATGATGTATTTGTATTCGTAAGCATTTTATTTATAATATTCATTTGAATTAATCAATAATTTACTTGTTTGTTAATTTTTCATTATTATTATCAATGAATCGAAATAATTCTTGACAAACTTCAATGATTATATAAATATATATATCTTTGTTGATGTTGTTTTATGTATGTACTAAATAATAAATAAATATATACATAGTTAAAAAGAAAAAAAAAGAAGAAACGCATTCAATCATAATAATTTATCAATATTCATTCATTCACTCACATAAGAGAGAAAAAGAGAAAGATATAATCAATGTGTTGAATATTTATTGTTGTTGGTCTTTGCACTACTACGAGTTTCTTTGGTCGTGATAGTGAAGGTATGAGTTTTTTTTTCTTCTTCTTCTTCTTCTCTTATGTGTTACTGCCGCTCGTTCCGTGAGTGATTAATGATAAATAAAAAATGAGAAAGAAACCTTTTTCTGCGATTAAATATGAGAGAAAGAAAAAAAAAGAGAGGAAAATTTACCTGCAAACAGAGAAGAAAAATTCTTCTATTGGTTAAATATTTTTCTCTTCAACCAATGAACAAAAACATAACATTCATACATCTGTCTGTCATCTTTAACAGAGTAAGGAGAGAAGATTTCCCCAAGCGCAAGCGACACGCAAGAGGACGATCAGTTAGATGTTCTTTCTCTATATAAGTATTATCTTCTCTCTTGCTTTAATTCAATTGAATTCGATTCTTTCGGTTTTTTTTGTTGTCGGGCAATGAGATAGGTAATAGAAGAAAAAAAAAAAAAAAAAGAATGATATAAATAAGTTAATACTCGTAAAAGCCCATTTAAACAAATGAACGGTGCACAATAAGCATCATCAACTATTCACGGTATTTTCTATTCTTTTATGTTGCTTTTCTCTGCATGTTAAATAAAGAATATGTGAACACAAAAGAAAGAAAAAAAAAAAAACGACATTTACATCTTTCATCAGGTTATTTTAATATTCAAAATTAACAAACAATAAAGATGACAAAAAAGAAAAGATAATTTATTGAGTAGTGCGTATATCAAATTTATTAAAAAACAAAAAAAAAAAAGACTTAGATTAATTATCTAATTAAAGATTAAAATATTAAGAATATTTTATTTGTACGAACAGTTCATATAGATATTATTTTACAAGTTCATCATTTTCTTTTTTTCAATTTTATTTGATATGTACTCATCATTTATCTCTTTGATCTTATTTACTAGGTACTTGTTGAGATGTAAGATTTCCGTTTCTCATTAACTCAAAAAATACAATCCTTATGTACTTGCCCTAAAGGCAATAACAAAACATAGACAGCCGCGTAGGTGAGAAAGAGAATCAATTTTTAATACATTGTTACGCATCAGATCGGAAGAAAAAGGTGCATGTGTGTATTCTACGACTGATGGTGTGTTTGCTTGAAGTAAACTAGTTTTCAACTGTTTTGTGTTTAAATGAGAAAATGACCAGATGGAATTTGTCTTTCTATTCTTTCATTTATAAAAACTATTGCTAATAATTGTGATCTCATTTCTGTTTCTTGTCTGTCGCGATGAAAGTGAGGATGATGATGATGGTGATGGTAGTCGTGGTAGTTGGTGAAACACGCCCAACGCATTCATTCATATTTGTCACGTCACGCATCGATTCAATACTACTGTTGCTATGTCTATATGACATTGTCCGTTTGTGAGAGTATTCTCAGATGACACTTGAAGAGCAGAACATACAACTATAGCTTATCATAATTGTTCGACCGTATTGATTACCCTCCTTTTTTCTTTTTTTTTTTCGCATGTGTCATTCTCTCTGGTAATGCTCTGCTTGTTGTGATAAGACGCATAAGATTTAGTTATAGGTTTTGTTGACATTCGGTGTTAGTTAGAAAACGAATCAAAAAGATTGTCAATCATTTTGTCGGCGAATAGCTTCAAGCAATGAATTAAAAAAAAAAAAAGGAAACAAAAAAAACAATATTCTTTTTCTCGTTTGTCTTTATATGTATTTATGACCAGATGGAAAGAAGAAAACAAACGAGAAAGTATTCTCATCGATCAATTTACCTGTAATGCAATAGACTACAATGATGAGTCCCTCGATACTTTGTCTTTCTCGTTATTTTTTTTAATTTTGACGTGAAAAAAAAAAGAGTAGTAATGTATGCGTACATTTCTCAAGAGAACATTAAAAAAATGGAAGGCGGAACTGGGTCACTCAACATTGTATGTTGAACTGATCGATTAGACAAGATAACAGATGGTAATCGGATGGCGATGACGCACCTTACTTTCGTATATCGTTTTTTTTTTTTTTTGATGTGAAAAGTTACTCACGAGAAGAACAACAGTTATTATTTTGAGTAGAGTTTGCTCTTTGTTTCTTCGTTGGCCATCTGGTAGTTGTGAGACCACTTGTCGAGTCACGAAATAGTCTTTCTTTCTTTCTTATTTTCATATACAGAAAGAATAGATCTATAAATGTAATTGGTCAGGAGAAATTTTGTTACACTAAGACAAAAAAAAAAAACCCATTTTAATAAATAATCAGATATAATGTGTCGATCAAATGTTTCTGCTGAGTACATTCCGATAAAAATGACTTGATGCGCGGCATATTTCTTCTTAAATGGCATAATTAAAGAATTAAACGTTTCGTTCTTTTGTACATTGATTAACTATTGTTTGATTGTATTCGAATATATTTTAATAGAGAAAAAAAAATATTCAAATAGATATCGTATAAGAATATCTATTTATTTTTTTTTTGGTTTTCATTTTATAACAGAGTAAAAGTCTTTTTTTTTAATGATTTACGTTGAATTCTAAGAAGAAACCTCACATGTAAAACCAAAATTTATAAATAAACAAACAAACAAGAACGTGTGGAGCATGACGCCCTAGCCCTTTCCTTGTGAAATTCGACTACATAACGCCTTCCTGATTTTGAAAATTGTTCACGCAGCGTCTCGTGCCTCCAGTGATGATCTACGTCTCTAAAAACAAATTACTTTTAAGCTAAAATTAGATATTCCTTAGATTGGAAAATTTTCATCAGCTAGTTGTCATCGTATTAAAAACCCAAGTGCTAAACTATTTTATTTATGTTTTTGTGGTTTGAATTACGCATGACAAACAAAATAAGCTTCTAGTGTTCTATTGCAATGCTTATTATTTTATAAGAAGTTATAGATATATATATATACGGACGAAAATTGTGAAATATATCTGAAGATAATTTAGAACAAAGAAAATTCTGAACACATGATCTTATTTCATATGTAAGAAGCATTATGAACTCAAATTAAAACACAGCTTAGCATATGTCAATGAGTATCAATACCCATAATGTACGACACTTCTGGCGTCATTTTTATTTTCAATTCGTGTATTAAAAGTTAAGAAAATTGGTTTAAGATGGTAATATAACTGTATAGCAGAGTTTATGCACTATATATACTTAAAATTGTTTAAGACGGACCATGTTTGAATATAAAATGCAATAAAAAAAAATACAGATTTGTATTGAGAATTAAAAATAACATGCAAAAAGATAGTATAATATTATTATTTTAAATCTTAATAGTTTTATGCTTTAAACTAAGTGATGCTGTTGATGATTAAATGCTTTCTACAATTATTTATACATCACAAGATAGAATAACAAGAAAAGTAAAAGGAATTAACAAACATATGTTCATTGATTTTATTGAAGACGATTTATGTTCTTCAATTAATCGGCTTAATCATTATCTATTGTGTTTAGCATTAGAAAAAAAAGAAATTTACACAATGTATCAAAAATTAAAGAAACATTTATTAATATAAGATACAAAAGAGGAATTAGTAGATGTAATAGTTCTGCCTACTCGAGCAGCAAAAAAAGAAAAAGTATAAATTCATTAGACAATATATGATTTCATTAATAAAAAAAATAGCATGAGATAGCATTCATTACTTATTGCAAATAGTTTAGTTGAAATAATAAATAAAGAATGATGTAAAACAAGAGAGAAAAAAAGCATTAAACATTATTACAATCATTGTCATATTATATGTGAACTATTGATTTATAAAAATTGTCCATTTCCATTAAATCATCATCGTTATTCCTCATGAATTTATAATAAAAATATTATATCCTTTTTACTCATGTCATTTTGTTTTGTCAATTCTTACATATATATATATCTTTTATTATATTTCATACTGAAGCATTTTTTTTTTGTATTAGCCCATTGATTCCCAAAATATTTCTACCGGATTGAATTGAAGTAGTTTGTGCTAGACACAGAAATACATGACATAAATATCTCGTATGTGATTTACTCAGTAGGAGTTTTGTTGAATTTTGTTATACTTGAATGAAAATTTTAATTGCTAAAATTTATTAATTGAAATACTTGTACAATTTTTTTCATGAAATAGGAATCGAATATTACGAAAGTGGAATATTAACTTTAAAAAAGGACCCTGAATACGTCTAAGAAATGACTAAAGTTCATAAAAAAAACATTCATCTTTATATTATAGAACAACAATATTCTTCCTCTATATTTATCGTATTAAATTAAAATGTTTATACTTCAACAACAAAAAAAAGAACGTTTGAGTAATAAATTTATAAATACGAACAGAACAATAATTCAATCAAATAATATATATTTATGCGAAAATCATACATAAATTATCTAGTAGTATCCTGTGTGAGTACCCCACTTTCTGCATCGGTACTCAAATCACTACACTTGGTAACCGACCAAAAATAATCAACGTTTGGGAGATATTTTCAAAGTCAGCATTCTTTTCAAACTTTTGTTTCATATGATAAAATATGCTGCTATTTTAACTTTATCAATTAAGTATAACAAAGAAAAGTCATCTAATTATTTCGAAGAAAAACATAGATGAATCGGGTGATTCACAATGGAAAACATGATACTGATGAATATATATATATATACATGAATATTTTGTTCATCTTTAGATGAATTTTCATTTGAAACGAACTCTGTTAATACACCATCTACTATTATATCATTACGTTTTACTTTTTTTCTCTCGATCATCATTATGAGCTTTTAATGTCAGTTCTGATGATTCTACACTAGGCCAGAGCCGGGTGTGATCTCACGCTTGAATCCGATTCGACATTATTTTTGATATTCAACACTCGAACCAACTCGACAAGTTTGCACTCGAACCCATGCTTTGAACCCGATTGTAGAACACTATTACCAAACTTGATAATCTATACACTTGTTTTATTTTTATTCTTTTTTACAATTTTTCTTCATCCTATTTTATATATTCATTAAGTTGTAATATGAAATAAGATGTTCATACTCACATTAAAGATATTATTAATTTTTAGTGAACAAAATTTAATAGTGTTGATGCAAATAAACTACGAAAGAGTCATCAATTTCTGAAACTATTTTTTGCAAACATCTATTTAAGTATTTATATACAAAGACGTTCATACATGACAGTTGTTATTATCTTGTAAGCTATTCAATTTTTTCCATCATAGACTTCATAGTAAAGATTTTCAAGTGATATGTGCGATAATCAAAATGAATCATTACTTTTCCTCTCTTAAAAAATTTTTTTTTCTATGTAGTTTCTTCCAACATAAATACGTCAGTATAACCAATAGAATCTTTTTCTTTCAAGATCGAAACAAACATCTAATATTAGTCATTGCCAAGGAAGTAAAGGAACACGTTTTTTTGCAAAGGTACAAATATTTCTCTTATAAAGTTTTCTTTCACAAGTAAATTCAAAATAAGTATCATGAGGTAATGCCATACCATAAGAAAGAAAAATGAAAAATTAGTGTCTGTGACCAGTCATAATTTGTCTGTCTTATTACTGAGATAGTCACAAACTGCCGCAAAAGCGTCTAAAATCATTAGAAAAAAATTGCCATTTTTCGTTTACAATTGCCGTTCCGGATAACGAGAGAAAAATGAGTTTGTTTTTCTGATGCATTCATAAACAGTCTTATCCCGTGTGACTGTATACAGTGTTCTATTCCAAGAAAGCGATATGGATACTTGTCAGTTCACTAATATTGGAAAAATAGACAACACTAAAAATACTGTTTTAGGCGTCGAACAGTCATGGGATGTGTTATGCGCAAAATTAGGCCGATAAGGACTTGGCTTATCTGATGATACTCACTATTTTACTATTAGTGTAGAAGGTCCGCCATTGTTTACTGTCGGTACTAGTGAAACTAGTGTCTACTATCATGATGAGGGCAAATGGCATCGTTATATCACTGCGTAAGACATAAAGTTTGACACCATGGATGATGATGGCATGTGTTGTCCACTGAGAGTGTTATTTGCAATAAATAATAATCAATAGTGCATATATAAATAAGATATGCTTCGAACAAACATTGTATTCTCGCTTTGTTTTTTTTTTGTTATTTTTTGTCAACATACTTGAATATCAAGATAAAAAGGCAATTCTTTCTGTTATTTCGTTTGATCCATTTTAGACAAAAAAGTCAAAGCAACGTGTGCACTACCATACCTACCAATTTATTTCAATATAGTTTATCGATGGATACCTGTGAATTCTCATACATAAGCGCGATCGATTCAATGCCAAAACGTGCACTTGGCATCGAAAGGTCGTGGGAAGAACTAAAAAAGGAGATGGGTCGTACCGGTTCTGGCTATCCAGGCGCCATCTACTTTAAAACTATAAGTGTCCAAGGACCTCAATTATTTGCTGTAGTCAACCAAAACTTAGTATTGTATCATGATTGTGGAAAATGGCATCGATACATTACGGCGTGTGATATTAAATTCGGCACAATAGAATCTAGTAATCCGAATCCAGAACGTGCTACGAGTACAGATGCAATAAATCACTCAGACAACGGTGAATCAGATTGGATTTTTGTATCTCGAGATGAATAAGATTAAATGAAAAAAATTTTCTTTTTGAAGCAATAATAAAAAAGAATCTTGTTTTTTTTTTTTATTTAATTGGGTAAATTTTAAAGAAAATTCTATCTAAAACAGAATCATATTCAATAAGAAAATGATTATGATAAGAATGTTCGAGATTAATTCGTTGGTGAAGCAGTACTTGAAGTTAAACATATTGCAGATAATGACAACATGCATTTTCACTAAATTTTAGTATTGAATTGCCAAGCAGTACCATATCGAGTATAGAATCAGATTTGCTTATTTCATCCATTTTTGCATAGTATAATGCTAAATATTTTTCATATCTTGATTGCCATTCAAGAAGATAATAAAGTACACTCCAACAGGAATCATTTACGCCTTCATTTATCGGAAGCCATTCATCTACACTTATCTCAGTATCTTGCACGAACTGTTTTGAAATACCTGTAGCTATTGTTTTATTTCCATATCACTGAACAAAATATAAAATAAACTCTTTCTAATCGAAATACTTTGTTGTCATCGCAGTGATTAATATTCTTGGTCGAATCTAATAGAGCTGCAACGTTGTAAACAAAAGTGGTTTGAGATGTCCTCAGGTAATTACCGAAGACAAAATATCAGGTTCCAAGTGGTTTTATTGATTTTAATGACGCTATTTGATTCCAATGTAACAGAATCAGCTTTTACTACTTGGTACATTCACTACGAATCTACTATTCGCAAAACCTTGCAATAATATCAAACTCAAGTAAAAATAACATTTTCAGTCGACGAAGTTTTTCTTCTTTTTGTAGTTACATAGAAAGATAATAACGAATAAATGAATTTGTATTTTATTCGAAGCATAATAGAAACGAATGTTCTTCATCAATGTAAGCTGTGATTAAAAAACAATCCAAGAATAGCAATATTTTTTCATCGAAAACTAATGACATAATCCATTTCGTCTATAGTATTTTCAAATAGAATTTCTCTCATTATATGTGACAGTTGCCTATGAGAGTGACTTTTACCGTTTTTCATATAATTTTATAGTCTAATATATGTACCATTGAAAACGCCTATCTCACATTCACAACCAAAAGTATTCCGACTGCAGTGAACACACGCTTGTCTTCAGATTTTCGCAAAGTACCTACTTACGTCTTTTTTTTGTGGTTTATTAAAATATGTTATAAGTACAATTTGGACATTGCGTTAAACCCTATAACATTCTTGATCTTGTCAATCTCAACATATCATCATTTGCTAATAAATATATCAAATCTTTTTCTTTGTAACCACATTTTTGTACTTAGAAAAATTGTATTTTATGTATCTTCAAATAAATATAGTGCGTATTTTTTTTTGTTTAATGATTATATACACTCACACTCCATAATAGTGATATGATCACTGAAAGGTGGTTAATTACTCATACAAGTGGTATAAGTACTTGATAACAAAAAAAATGTGTACTGCTATTGTTTCTGATAATATGAGGAAGTGGGTATAATTAAAATTTTTTGATATATTTATCAACAAATACTGATAAGTCAATATACCAACCAGATGGAAGATGTTAGGAAGTTTAGCGTACAAATATTTGTTTCTAGAAGTATATATTAAATTGACCATTAATCTATATAAGAATAGAAAATTGAGTTTGATCAATTGTTTTATTTGTTCATCAGTTTCATTCAAAGGGAAAAGTGCAAATTTGAAACCTCAACAACTTTCAGCATCTTTTGGTAATGAAGATGCTGCAGTGCTGGTACATAATTGGAATTGGACTAGAAATCAAGGTGATAGCTATCAATGAAAGTCACATTATTTTAATTCGATTTTTTTCAATTCAGACAAGGTTATGTTTCGAAAATAATGATTTATTTTATAAAATTCGACTAAAAACTTTCAGAGTCGAAGAATCCGAATGTATAATCAATTTTTCAATATTATTGAGCTCGATTTTTCCGATCAGCGAAAGTCTATTTCCTCTTGTTTACTAATGTTTGAAAACTATCAATTATTTATTTGAAATATGCTTTCCTTCGTCAGAAAAATCTAACTCAAGAATTTCGAAGAATCAATTAGAGATTCAGATTCTTCGATTCCAGCTACCGTTAGTCAAATTTTATAGAAAAGACCGTCATTTTCGAAAAATAGTCTTTTCTGAATTGAAAAAGTCAAATTAAAATAGAATGATTCTTACTTAAGACTATCGTTTTAATTTCAAGTCTTATTTCGAATATAAATACATGAGTACCACAGAATCTTGTAGTAGAATTTATCGCTTAGGTGCTGCACTTATCCTCTTGATTTCATCTGTTGTTTTAATATATTAGCTCTTGAAAACGCCGATATCTCTTATCAGAAAGAGAAAGCTAATCTTGTATAGAAGAATTCTATTGTACAATACATATTATTCCAATTTAGCACTGAATTTTTACTTATGTATTATTATTTGTGTGAGAGCACCTAGAAAATTCTTTAAACCATATACTATGATAATTATAGTTTTCTTAAAACAGTTTAATTCAGTTTACTTGTCACGCCATCTATTAAGACATTATACTTGTATATCTAATGAAAAGATTCTTAAATCCTATTTCTACTATTAATCCAAACAGAAAATAAAAACTCTATTATCTAAAGTTTATGCTTTTCTATATAAAAGTATAGGACATACTCTATATGGTTTTAACAATTAACCATTGAAAAAATAACTGTTTGCTGTTCTCGTCCTATGTTAGCTCTCTCTCTCTCTCTCCCTCTCACTCATTGATTGTCAAGCCAGCAGCTTCGTTCAATGACTCATTATTTCTATATGTATTCTTTCTTTTTTTTTCTCTTTCTTTTTCTCAAATCGATTTCGGTCATGTTTGCGTTTGATAGACAGGTAAAATTAGTCATTCGTTAAAAAAATATTTTTCTGGATATGCTGATCACATTAACGACGCATAATCTTCAACGAGTGTTAAAATCCTTCAATAAAAAAAAAAAGCAGTGAAATGCTTTTCAAGATTATTTTAGTTTGCATTCGTCAAATAAAAATCGTCCTTGCTTATTCATTGTTGATTTTACTATCCTTGTTTCACAGTTTGTAAGAGAGTAGCATTCTATTTTTATATTCTTTATTTCTTTTGTATTATTCGAATGATTATATTCACAGTGCAGTACCACCCTCTTATTTCTTTTTTTCCTCTTAGTCCAATTCCTTTTATTCTGTGCGTTCGAATAAACCCAAGACTATAGAGGGTAGAAGAAAGGAAAAGAGGAAAGGTCACACTATTGTGAGTTATAAAGAAATAGTTGACACGCACCTCGTTCATTTTCTCACTTTCTTCTTTTTGCTCATATTCTGATAAGATTATTCGTATGATTTCGAACCAGTTTGATTTATATATCGTTATGTCTTTTTAATGTATTGAAAAATATATTTTTTTGTATTGTCTTGCTCAGTGGGAGTGAGACGTTTTCTTATCAATCGATTGATGATAATTGTTACAGCTGTTGCCGTTTGGTAAATGAGCGAATGTTGATAGGTATTGGAGGAAAGTGAAATATTCTCTTCGACATTATTGAGAAACAGTAAATCGAGGATACCCATGTGTAAAAGCAAAGAAAAAAGAATGGCAAACGAATGATTGATTATATTTTATATGCTTCTTTTCTTATTTTCTTTTAGAATTATATATTAATTTTGATCATTCCGATTAGAAAATAGATTGTGATTATGAGTCAAGAAGATATTCTTCAATCAACAAAAATCGTTATTCAAGGACTTGAAGCCTTAAAAAATGAACATGGAAAAATGCTTGAAAATATTCTTGAATCAATGCAATCATCATCAATAGATAGAAATAAAATTGAAGAAAAAGCTGGTTTATTAAGAAAATCTATGGATATGATTGAATTAGGTAAATTTTATATTGAAGACATTTAAAAATCATAATAATTTTATTTTATAAGGTATCGGTGAAGCTCAAGTTATGATGCAATTAGGAAATCATCTTCAAAATCTTGAAGCTGAAAAACATAAATTACGTTCACAAGTAAAACGTTTATGTCAAGAAAATGCTTGGTTAAGAGATGAATTAGCAGCATCACAAAAAAAATTACATGATTGTGAACAATCAAATGCTGCATATTCTGTTGAACTTGAACATTTAAAATTTCTTAAAGATGTTAAACAATATGATTCAAATGAGAATAATTTAACATTAGATAAAAATTCATCATCAACAAATATATCATCTTCAGAACAAACAACAGATCTTGTTAATGACTTATTTCCAAATGATGATGATGATACAACTGGAGGTAATCAATCAAAACGATTTGATGCTTATGGTGATTTGATGATGACACCATCACATTCAGCTAGTGGTTCATTTATTTCATCAAGTGGCTATGAAATACCAGCAAGATTGAAAACTTTACATAATTTAGTTATTCAATATGCATCACAAGGTCGATATGAAGTTGCTGTACCATTATGTCGACAAGCACTTGAAGATTTAGAAAAAACATCCGGTCATCAACGTAAGATTTAAATCGACTTATGACAAATATATAGTCGATTGAGTATCTCTCAATAATCGTGACATACAAACAGAAATTTTAGTGTCATGTTTCATTCAGAGAAGATGAAAATAGCATTAAAAAAAGTGTTTTGTTTGCTATTGAAAATGAAGGTTAAGATGTTTATTTTTCGATATTTTTCTACATACATCATGGATCAAGCAAAAAAGGATCCATAGTATTTGTAGAATTTATTCAGAGAATGAATGAAATAACAGGAGAAAGTCTGAAAACATGACTCACCAATCGAACTGATATTTTATTCATAAGTAGATCACAACAAGACAAGAAAAAGCTTATAAGGATTCATCTTTATGTGCTGTTCTTCCCAAGTTAATACTATTTTAGTGAATTTCTAGCAAAGTATTTGTACATAACTCGAATTAGGAAATTACAATCTGAAATTTTCCCCATAGGTAGGTCTCGTGAACCTGAGAATGTCCTGAAAATTTCATCTTAAAGGATTATGCTCTTCTTAAGATATCAAATGTTGAAAATACGAGACTCTAATCTTTCCTTGTGACACCTGATTAATGTTGGATATTCAATATTTCAATAAGAACACATTTCCTTAGGTTGAAAATTTCTACCTCAATTCTTTCACTAAGATTTTTCTAAAGAAAAAAAGTTCAGTAAAACCGTAATAACTAGAGAAGGATATCGCACAGAAACTAGAGACCTATTGGGTATCAAATTTTACAAATCTGGATTCAACTATGTTCGAATTCGGAATCAAATTAATAATTAATTTTATTTTAGATCCCGATGTTGCTACAATGTTGAATATTCTTGCACTTGTTTATCGTGATCAATCAAAATTTAAAGAAGCTGCTGCTTTACTTAATGATGCTTTAGCTATTCGTGAAAAAACACTTGGAGCTGATCATCCAGCTGTAGCAGCTACATTAAATAATCTAGCTGTTCTTTATGGTATATTATCAATGGATTCTATTTATTATATTTATATAAATTACTTTTGATTTAGGTAAACGAAATAAATTTAAAGAAGCTGAAATTTTATGTAAACGTGCATTAGACATTCGTGAAAAATGTCTTGGTTCAATACATCCCGATGTTGCTAAACAACTTAATAATCTTGCATTACTTTGTCAAAATCAAGGAAAATATGATGAAGTTGAATCATATTATAAACGTGCTATTGATATATATACAAAAACTTTAGGTATTGATGATCCAAATGTAGCTAAAACAAAAAATAATCTTGCATCAGCATATCTTAAACAACAAAAATATAAAGAAGCTGAAATAATATATAAAGATGTTTTAACACGAGCACAAGAAAAAGAATTTTCAAATAAATCTTCATCTCGTACTCAACAACAAGAAATTCAAAGTGGAATAACAAATGAAAATTATGATGCACAAGGTGGATGGTATAAAACAATATTAGCTGATCAACCAACAGTAACAACAACATTAAAAAATCTTAGTTTATTATATCGACGTCAAGGAAAATATGATGCTGCTGAAGCCTTAGAAAATTGTGCAGCTAAAGCACGAAAAGATCCACAAGCTATTGTTCAAGCACTTAATATTGTTAAACAAACTAATTTAAATACACAACAACAACAAGTACCATCATCGTCTATATCCTGATTTTATTTGTCGCTTCTTTTGCTTTTTATAATTCTTTGTCAATTTGAACAGTGGGATATTTCTATGGATCATTGAAATTTGTTTTTAACTTTATTGACAATTTTTATTTGCTAATTTCATTAATCTATCATTCATTTTATGCGCTATGTATATGATTATTATATCGAAAGCTATAAGCAGTAAAATATAAGACTAAATTAGCTTTTCAATTCATCTACTAATTTATCATTAATGTTCATTTAAGCATACATAGCCATCGAATAATCAGTTTGTATCAAAAATCATACCTGCGAAAACTATTTTATTGTAAATGGAAAGTTTTTCATGAATTTAGGTTATTCAAATGTTTGTGTGTAAATGACATGAACTATTTCGACCTATAATTACCGAGATATGATTATGTGAAAATCATGTTTAAGAATAATCTTTTACTCAAAATTTTTCTCTTGAAGACTTCTCATAAGTTATGTACTAAAGTTCACAATTCTATTGTAATGCACTATTAAGAGTTCCCGGTCAGGTGTAAAAAAAAAACCTAGCTTCATAAAAGGATTTAATTATAAGCATCTAGAATTCAATTATTACAAAACACAGTATTTTATAAAATATGATCTGAAAAGAGTGTTGAAGTACAGCAGAATAAATTTTATCTCTTGTTTTCTACAGACGTGGCAGACACCTTCAAAACACCTTTCTATATCACACTCTGCGACAGACTAAGGGAGATAACTACCCAAATTATTACATGCCGTTTGAACTCATATGTGATTCAGAAGGAGATACTAGGAAGACTAGAAAATCCTAAAAGAGTTTGTGCTGATGGGCTAGTGGAGCCGAGTTGTGTTAGTTTTACTGAATTTTCGATCCAGTTCTAGGTATCTACCGAAAAGAGATCTGCGTGACCAGGTTTTTTAGTCACCATCTGTGAGACATTTATGGATTCTGTAACAGTTACAGTCATAGACACTAAAAGATCTTAGTAAATAACGACTCAGATCGAAAATTACGGACAGGTTCTCGCAGGAAAACACCGAAAATCTCTGGAACATGGTGCAGTATTTGGACCGGAAATTTTCTGGACTTTTCTGAACGATTCCGATCTGCTTCCCTGCACTTTCCAGCAACAACTGACAGGAAATCATCGGAAGAATCCGGAAGACTGCTTCCAATGTTTCTATAATTTTTCGAGTTTTTCTGCAGGATACAGTTACTTTTCCCACATTTCGTGCCGATTTCTGTGGTATCCGTCCTTCGGAATGATTGACTTTGGAAGTCTACTGATGATTATCACAATTACGGATTTTTGATAAAATGAGATTGGCTTACAAAAATTGATTTAAATCCTATGATATTCGTTTTGATACATATAACGAGCTGCGTGATCAATTTTTTCTAGTCACGGTCACGGAAATTTTTCAAAAGCGATTTACAGTCATGCGTGACCGTGACCGTGACCATTTTGCAGATCTCTACTACCGAAACATCAAATTATTGAATTTTGAGCTGAGATTTCAGTCATAGATGAATGTGATGACTGGGAATATCCTGAAAGCTTCGATTGAAAAGTATGTTCAGTTGTTAAGATATTGAATTTCAATGAAAATGGTCGTTTTGCCATAAAAGTTGAGTTTATTAGAAAATTCAACAGCACAACAAATATATTGTAATCAAAGGATCAAAACTTGGCTTGAGAGGCCCATAGACACGAACTCTTTTAAAGTTTTTCTAGTCTTAGGTTGTTGAATAGTTCAAGTCATTTACACATGCAAGTGTTTGAATGAATCGACATTCACAAAAACAAAAATTCCAGTCATAATAAATTATCATTCGTGAAATCTGAAATTCATTTAGAAAGCGTTTACTTTGATGCATACTAAATAGTCATCACGAGTTTTATGTTTCTCTATATAGTTTTCAATTACAAGAAAATATTGTCATTCATCAATACTATCAAAATATTTATCTTCATTTCACATAGATCTACTTATTGAGTACAATTGACCAACAAAATAAATTGGTAATGGAAATAACTCAAATAAAAATATCGACTTTTATTCGCCATGAGATTTTTCAATTATCAGCTCATTCATTAGTCCAGCTTTGAAACATCTTTATCTTCTTTGTTTTTTAAAGATGTTAATAAGTAAATAACTTATTTTTTTAATGACAAGATCTTTATATATTATTTATTGATAAAAGACAAGCTATTATATTTAAGCATTTATTTGATTTTTACTAGAATAACGACGTCACATTACTGGTCAAAAGTATCATTTCTTTGTCTCTCTCTCTCTCTGGATCTCAGTCCATATGTGAGCGCTGACTTCTGGAAACTCGAGTGCAAGTATTCTACAGTAGATATAGATCAACAATGCCATCAATATCAAAGTCTCTTAAGCTGGAATAGTGTTATAATGAATTGGATACATGACTACTGTGAATTTCGTGACTAGGAAACGAAAAAGCATTTAAAGTCGAGCAGTTAGACATGTTGTAGCCCTTCACAATAGCTGTCTTTGATATCAATTTTATGAAAGTTTAGTTTTGATATCGTTGATAGATGTGAAAAAAATCTACTATATATAAGTTAAATTGTACTATTCTCTAAGAATCGTTCCCTCATATAGTCTAAGAAATGAACATAGCCACATATCTAGAACTACTATGATTTCTGTTATGCCATAAAACTGTAAGTCATTCGCAACGATTTAGTAAGTGAAATGTTGACATACTAAGATGCTTCCTCAATTGGGTAGAAAAAATAATAATAGATTTAAGTAAATGGTGTGCAATTTCAATCTTTGATATAAGTAATTTTCAATCTTTTAGCCAGAAGTGATAGCATAAGTCATAGTCTTTCATTGCTCTAAAAATAAATTTGTTTCTTTGAGTAATGAAGACTATACAGTCTTGACTGATTCACAATAATCATTTATGCGCTATTTCAGTCAAGCATATTGTGTTATTTTTTCTATAACCATCACATCGATCTTAATGGCTCGATAGGCTTTGATAAAATTAATACCAGAGATGGCTATGATGTAGAACTACCGGATGAGTGGTTACTCGGCTTTAAATCTTTTTTGTTCCCAAGTTACGAAACTCACAATGGTCATGTTTGCTATTCATTATAATGTCGTTCTAGCTTAAGCGATTTTGATAATGATGACATAGTTGACTTATATTTATTGTATAATATTTGCACACAAATTTTCAGATTCTAAACTCTCATACGGACTGAAAGTCGAGAAGAAATATTCTTGGCTAGTAGTATTATTGCTTTGTGAATACAAATAAATATCATTAAAACGTTAAATAAATTACTGTTAGCACTCAATACCATATAAATCATAACTAAGCCTGAGAAATTCATAAAATAAATAAATATGCAAACAAATGTAAAAAAGCAAAAAGTATATAAAAATAAAACAAAAGCGATTTGATTTCTCATTTTTTTCGTTCACAAATATATTGAATGAGGTCTCTAATTGTACCGGCTTGTGGCCATAAATCATTCAGAATCGATTCTACTTGTTTCCTTATATTTACAATACGTTTTCGTGTTCCTTTAACTTCCAATAAACTTATATAAGTTACAGTTTTATTTTGTTCATCAATATTTATTTTTTTTCCAAGTTCACTCGTATCACCTTCAACGTCAAGTAAATCATCTTTCATTTGAAATAAAATACCCATTAATTGACTAAGTTCACGAAAATGATCTAATGATTGTTCTTGTGTAGCAAGAATAACTGGACAGATAAGAGCGATCTCAATAGCTTTACCAGTTTTTAAATAAGCTATACGATCAAGTTCATCAATAGTTAATGATTTTTTAGTTCTTGAACATTGTAAATCAAGAAATTGTCCATAACAAAGTTCACTCATTGATTGTGCTATTTCAGCAGTAACTTGATTTATACTTTCGTATGAAAAATTTTCTTTTCGAAGATCAATAGTAACTGATCGAATAGCATATGCAATGAGATCTACAGCAGCTAATTGAGCTCGTCCTTCAGTTAACGATGGTGGAATATCATTGTGATCATCATCAATCGTCATATGAAGTGTTGGTTGACCTCGTCTTAATGGCGCATTATCCTGTGCAGGAAGATCATCAAATATTAAACTACTTGTATGAAGATATTCCAGAGCTCGAGCAAGTGGTAATATACGTTTAATATCAATATTATAAAGTTGTGCAACCATAAGTAAAAGTAAAGGCCGTAAACGTTTTCCACCAGCTTTTAAACTATAATTCATTCCATGAACAAGAAAATTATTATCGTCTGTTTCTATTGATAATTGTTTTTCAACTAATGGTAGACAATCATATGCAAATGTTTCAAGTTTTCGATGATTAAGAGAATAACTTTTAGCAAACATATTAATATAACGAAATACTGCTTTTTCTGGATCACCAATGCGTGAAAACAAATTTTCTAATGAAAGAAAATATTTGTATAACTTAGGATATGATTTTTCCGTAAAGATTGTAAGAAATTGTTTAAAATCATCTCCAAGTGAACGTAATGTTCTCATTATTCGTCGTCCTAAAAATGAACCTGTATTCTTTTGACGGTTACTTTCTATGTAAAGATCTTCACAAACAAATAAGAAAACAAAAAATGGATTAAATGATGTACCATTATGTTGAACATAATATGTTACAGGTGTTATTGATTTTGCTTGAGAATCTTCATTGAAATCTCGACAATCATCTGTTAATTGTCCCAAAAAAGGTGTTATCCATAAACGTTCCTGATTGTCAATTATATTTGCTCCACCCATAAAAGCTGTTGCAGTATAAGTAAAATGCGATTTTAATAAAGGACCCAAAAACAGATCAATATCAGTGTAATTGGAATATTCTAAATCTTTTTTATCTAATCGTTGAGAACGCAGAAGTAAAGCAAGATCAGTAAATGTTTGTTCAGTAATTGAATTTATTGATGTAAGTTGAACAAGACTATGAAATGTTTCAAGTAGAAGTGGAGTAATCGGTAATTGAGGTAATGAAGATGTATTTAATTGATCACCACATAAAATATGTTCTGCTTTTTCAAGCCATTTATCAACATCAAATTGTTTTTGTTGATGATTTTGATTATCTTGAAGACCATCAACAAGAGCATAAGCAATACCATAATAAAAACCCATTTGAAGTGCTTGAAAAACTTTCTTATCAAGTTCATCTTGTTCATTATTTATAGTAAAACTAAATAGTCGAGAAATACCAACGCCTATAGTCGTACGTACAAGTCGACCAAATGCACCTTGATTTGTTAGACTAATCGGCAATGTTTCTAATGCTATTTTCCATTTTTCTAATAACCATGTCCATTCATCAATATAAATAGTTGGTGAAAGAATATTTCCTGTTGGTAAATCAGAATTAAATGGACTAAATAGTGATGATGGTGAAAAAGATTGAGATGAGTCAGTTTTTAATAAATAAATAAGTAAAGATATTGTATTGAGAAACATATGAATACGAGCTATAAATCGATCACTGATAGACTTGTCAGTATGATTCTCATGATCTAAGGAATGTCCAAAACGTAGCAACTAAAAAAAAAGCAAATAAATATATGTCAAAAAAATACTGACGAAATTTCTATGCTAGTAATATTTCTTTCGTTTGACAAAGATTAATACGTATATTGAGAGATATATGAGCCAATAGATAGTTCGAGCTGTTGAAAGAAAAATTTAACAAATACCAATCTTGACACTAGTTTCTGCCTCTATATGAATCACTAAGGTCAAAAAAGATTTTAATATCAATAAATCAGTGTATTTCTAATCTTCAAAGTGACATAAGGAAGAGATATTGCCGACGAGTTATCTTGTAAATCATATTTATCAAAATATAATTGATGAGAGATAATGAAAAAAAAGGATCGTTTATGAACTAAATAAGTCAAGAAACAAGTGTTTAAGAGTGTTTTAGACATCATACAAATATATTCTGAAATAATTTTTTGTAGACCGAAACCAGACAGATGTACCAAAACTATGGCAGTGACTATTGAAATAAAAATTAGTAGGAATAAAAACGAGGATCATACCAGAGATGTACGGAGTCAAGTTTTTCTGAACCCAGTAACTATTTTTTTCTATTAATACCATTAATAGTCCCAGTAAATCTGATCTAGCCTCGATAATTTTTTTTCGAGTAGTTTCTGTCCGAGTCTTGGTCCTGGTTCTTATCTTGATTTCGGTCTATAGAAAATTACTGATTAATTATTATATTGGGTTAGTGTTCGATTTTAAATAAGAAGATACGTATGGACTACTACTGTATGGTTATTTTCACCATTCTTTTCTCTCATAATAAACGAAAATATGTATCGGACAAAGTTGATATTAAGGCAAAATGAAACAGAGTTTTCAATAATTTAAAAACTTAAAAAATCAAAAAAGATGATAATAAAGAACTGATTATATATATATCTATATTATGTTTAACTTTACTTGAAGTCTAGTTAACTCTAGGAAATTCTAGAGTTTGTGAGTATATTTATTTGAAATACAACTAATTCTAGGAAATTATACAATTTATGAGCTTATTCAACTGAAACCTGACGAAAACTAGGAAGTGGTAAAGCTTGTAATTGCATATTCAATTGAAATTTGAGTACTTCTAGAAAGTTGTAAAGTTCGTGAGTGTACTGATCTGAAAAATGACTAATTCTAGGAAGTTGTAGAGGTCACGAATGTATTCAATTGAAATTTGAGTACTTCTAGAAAGTTGTAAAGTTCGTGAGTGTATTGATCTGAAAAATGACTAATTTTAGGAAGTTGTAAAATTCGTGAGTGTATTGATCTGAAAAATGACTAATTTTAGAAAGTTGTAAAATTCGTGAGTGTATTGATCTGAAAAATGACTAATTTTAGGAAGTTGTAGAGGTCACGAATGTATTCAATTGAAATTTGAGTACTTCTAGAAAGTTGTAAAGTTCGTGAGTGTGTTGATATGAAAAATGACTAATTCTAGGAAGCTGTAGAGGTCACGAATGTATTCAATTGAAACTAAATTTGTCTTTCCAACTGCTGATTAAACAAAACAGAATCTTGACATTTATGCTTTTTGAGTAGAATGTTTGTCAGCGTTTGGTTTTTTTTTCGAATTTCATGTGATTCACAGATGATATACAATGTATAAGTACTATATGATGCTGTTAAGTGTTTTTGCTTTATTTTCTGGCCTAAGGATATAAAGAATGTTATACCTTTTCTATTTCAGTGGTAGAGTAATCGATGCCTTCTCTAAGACTTTAATACTCGAAAAACGTAAAATACTACTTTATTATTCATGAGAATACTTTTGAAAATCATTTTTCAATGCCAATGCAGAAGAAATCATTAGCGCATACATTTCAATTTTAACAAGTGAAAATGAGCATTCTGTCTAGTAAAAATAAGGCATCTATATGGTATGTTTTGTTAATGGAAACAATAATTTAGAATTTATGTATAAATACAAGAAAGCTACAAATATTTCATAGTTCTATGCTTAATTAGAAAACGAATTCTACTTGTGAAAAATATCTAGATTATTCAAAAAAAATAATACATACTAACCATAAAGTCATCGGCTAAATTGTGAAGAGACATTGAATATGATCGTTTACTTTTGAGAATAAATGTTGCTTTATGAAGAATATTTGATGATATTGATGCTTGACTAAATTCATCTTTCTTTGGTCTTTTAATCATTTGTTCCATTCCAAGTTCAATCATTTCTTGAATCAATTCTAATTTGGGTTGTTGACGTCGTTTATAATTATTGAGCATTTTTGTTAAATATTCTCGTCCAAAATG
The DNA here is from genome assembly GCA_905250075.1 of Rotaria sp. Silwood1. NCBI lineage: Eukaryota > Metazoa > Rotifera > Eurotatoria > Philodinida > Philodinidae > Rotaria > Rotaria sp. Silwood1. The sequence continues at coordinate 979,765 of CAJNOP010000034.1, read as the reverse complement.
TTCTACTTCATGAAATTTTTCATCTAAATCAATTTTTTGTTGATTTTTTAATATAATTTTATTATTTTCAAGTTCTTTCGGTGTTAATTTTTCTATAATATATTTCTGATATTTAGATAAAAGTTCGTCTTCATTATTATCTCCATTATGTGATACAACTTTTTTTGCTTGTTGTAATTGTAATTGTTTCCATTGACTATTAATTTTTCTTGATGAAAAAAAATGATTTGATGTGAGAAAATGTTCAAGATCATCTTGTGATTGCAATAATGTTTTTAATTGTGATAGATGCGATTCAATTTGTTCAAGAACTTCATCAATCCATTGATGAAGCTTTGTTTCGCATACAGTATTTCGATCAAATTGTCCAGAAATAGATTTAATATCACGCTTTAAACGTCGACGAATATGCGAAAGAGATGTTAAACGTAAAAGATTGATTGATTTTTTTTTTGAATATTCTTCTAATTTACTAAAAACATAAGCTTCAACTTTTTGTCGTTGTTTATCATAATTATTCAAATGATGAATATGAGAATTCTCTGCTAATTCTATTGGATAGACATGACGATGGCCAGGTAATAAAAAACAACAATTATGTACATTTTCTGTTTTAGATACAAGTTTAACTGTAATAAAATGAAAAAAAAAACATAATACTATTGTTGTTTTATAATAGGCATATATGAAAGAAAACTTACCGTCAGGATGCATGACAAAAAAGTCTTCGTTATTAACAGTAAAATGTGTATTGTACACTCAAAATTGAAAGAATAATCGAGAGTAAACAAAGCAAATGATGTTTTTTTGATATTTCACACCTTCTTTTATAGCTTTCTCTTATTATACACAATAAAATAGATGTTCAAAATTATGCAATACAGTTAATATGTTAACTAATTTATATAGCTATCGATAGTTGTTTTCATTTATAGTTAGAAAAGAAAAGTTTTTCTTTTACTTCCGATCATATTTGCAATGACTAATGCTATAAAGAAAAAAGGCGTCAACAGTAGGCGAATTTTAAATTTGCGCACAAATGTTTATCAAACAAACATATGATGTCTTGGTAACCAACATAAAGTGTCGCAAGAAATGTATGAATTGATAAGCACAGTAATATTTACTTATTTGATGTGATATTGTTAGCAAATATCAACGAAAGTGTAAAAAGGTCTATTTCTTCAATAATGTAATATTTACTTGATTATATTTTTCAGCAAATATTTATATGTTTAGGATCAGTTTTTTATTGTTAAAATGAATTATCGAATCAAACAAACGACAAAATTTTGAAAATGACATCATTTTTAACGTTTTCCTTTTCTCTTAGCTGCAGCTGATTTGCCCGATGGTGGCATTGGTTTTGGTTGTGTTGATGTTGAACCCGATGCACCTGTTGTTGGTTTTGATGAGGGCATAGATTTTTGAGCTCCTGTAGATGTTGTTATTGTTGTAGTAGCTGATTGATCAGATCCAACTGCACCTTGCGTGCCTTTACCAACAGCAGCTTGTTTACCACGTTTTCCTCTTTTACCACGATAATATGAACGTTCACGTAATGGTAACCAACGTTCAGGATCAGGTTTTGATGATGGATCATATTTCTTTGGTAAACGAACTTAAAAACAAAAAAAATATTATTTTTTTTTTTTTTTTTATTATCAACAAACATGATGTAATAAAGTTACTTTTTCGTTTTCGTCTTTTCTTTTGTTTTGTAGTACTTATTGTTACTGTTGTAGTTGTTGTTGACCCTGCATCACCTACTTTTGTTCTTTAATAAGAAAAAAAAAAACAAAAAAAAAAAAAAGATATTTATTTAATATTTATCATCAGAAAATATGTGAATTACTTTTCAATTGTTTTTTCTGCTTTAAGTACTCGTTTACCAAATATTGATTCAAGCATATCAACATCAATACCTTCAGCTAATTGTTTAATTGATGGTAATTTTTGTGCTAATAAATTAGCTCGTTCAGGATCTGATTTTAAATAATGAACAATTAATTTTGATAATGTATGTGTATCATTTGGATAAAGTCTAAGCAAAAATAAAAACAAAATTAATTAATTTTAATTTAAAAAAAAAATTAATAAAACTAATAAATACTTATGAAGAATTTCAAGCATTTCAGTAACACGTTTTTCATTGCCTTGTTTTTCTTGATAAATTATATTTTGTTTAATTAAATAAGCAAGTGCACGTGAATTTTTTCCTTTAGTTCGATCAAGATTATATAAACGATCAACAGCTTCATTAAGAATTTGTGCAGCAGATTTTGAATCTTCTAAATAATTATAAAGTGTAACTAATGTTGCTACCTAGAGAAAAAATAAAGATTTTTACAAAAAAAAAGAAAAAAGAACATTCATACAATTCCCGGTTTCACTAATAATTCTTCATCATTTTTTAAATAATCACATGCTTGATGAACTTTTCCTAAAGTTATATTTAAATAATAAGTAAATATTAAACATATAGAAATATTAAACCTTGTGAAAGAAGAAGTTGAACATATGTTAAACGACAGTAAAGTGATATGCGTTGTTGTTTACTATTTTCAATAAATTCCTAGGTGAAAATAAAAATTAGTATTCAATCGTTTCTTTTTCCTGGTTTCTTTGCTATGAAACACGATTTAAAAGAAATCCTGAAGTATACAGGGTGGAAATTTCGATTCATTCTCCTCTACAAACATCACGAATTGTGACAGACTTATTGACGTTTGACCCCAGCTTAAATTGGCATAATTAGCTCTTATAAAAAGCCTTATATTATTAATTAGTTGTTACATTCCGTATTACCAATCAGTATGTATTTTCATTCAGATGTACGGCTCAGCAAGTTGTTATAATACTACATAGGACTCTACAAATATAGTATGTTTTGAAGTCATATTGTTTAACACTATGTAACTTCTACTAAGTAGTGCAAAATACAGCAATTAATTAAAGAAAAAAGAATTTTTATAGAGGTTAATGAGGTCAATTTAAGTTCGGACCAAAAATTCATAGAACCGAAGTTTCAGCCTTCAGGACAGACACGTTAACGATCTATCGTACATCGGAGTAGGTCACCTAGCAACCCATCACAAACTATAATGGGTACCTTGGTAATTCTCTCCTTGAGACTACCAATAACGGGTATATCATGTTTCACATTTTAATCTCAGAGGGATTGCGCTAACAGCTTCTTTTTACTTGTAATAATTGAGTTGCTTCAGGTAATTTTTTTTCTTTCATTAATAATGATACTTTTGCTAATGGAATACTGTCATCAGTATCAGTACTTTTTTGTACCATTTTATCAAGAATACGTCGAGCTGTTTCATGCTACAATAAAAATGAATAAAAAGAAAAAGAAATAAATTATAGTTCATATTTTTTTAATATTAACCTGTCCTGTATAAATAGCTAATAATGCTTCATTAACTTGAACAATTTTCTTTTGAAAAGCATTTAATTTTGGTTCAGTTTCCGGCGCTGTTGCGGTTTTGATACGTTTACGTGAATCAAATAAATTTTGATCACGATTCAATACAGCTAAATTATTCGATGCAACTGCAATAACAGCTAAATCTGTTGGTCTACAACATAGAAATGAATAATAATACGAAAAAAATATTAATAAATTATACTTTGATTTGAGTACATCATTGTAGAGTGTTAATGCTTCGACATTTTTATCTTGTTGTTGAAGACAATAGGCTAATTGTACTCTGAAATGTAAATAGAATAAAAGAGCGTTCATTTTTTTTGGAGAATTTACAAAACATGGAATGTCACTGCACAAAATTGTGATGATAATTTGTAAGAATCAATGCTAGTAAAGGAAAAATGAAAGATCAACTGTTCTCAATGTCTAAATAGAACTGTAAGCTAATAAACTGAAATGTCATTGCTGTTGGCGCAAACAACTGCTAAAAATATCAGTCGCTATCAATGATCATTCGTAAGTTAGTTTATATCACTCCCTCAAAATGTTTTAAATGAAGAACTTTATAATTACAATATTGACTACTACTTTTTCCTTGATTTAGAAGTATAGAAACTGTCACAAAAATCAAGAACTTTCTCGAAAAGGGCTTGTTTTTTCGAAAAATTCATATTAGCTGCTAGAATCATATATATACATACTCAATTGAAGCCTAACTAAATCTAGAAAGTTGTGGAGGTCGCGAACGTATTTAATTGAAATCAAGTTTGTGTTTTCAAGTTTCCATTGACAAAAAAGAAGTGTTTAAAATTATGCTTTTTGAGTAGTATATTTGCGTCAGTGTTTATTTGTTTTCGAATTTCATGTGTTTCATAGATAATATATATAATGTATCAATACTATATGATGCTGTTAAGTTTTGTTGATTGATATTTCAACCCAAATAAATGAACGACGTTCCACCTTCTGTATTCTCTGTAGTAGAATAATGGATGCCTTCTCTAGGACGTTAATATTCCAAAAATGTAAAATGTTACTTTATTTGTTCATAATAATATTAGTGAAAATCATTTTCTCATGCCGATGTGAAAGAAGTCATCGGCGCATACATTACAATACCAATAAGTGAAAATAAATATTCTGTCAAGTAAAAACAAGATAGGTACACGCTATGTTTTCTTGATGCAAACGAAAATTAGAATATATTTCTAAATAGAAGAAAATTATTTCTTTGTTTTATGCTTTATTAAAAATGAATTTTGCCTAAGGTATATGTCAGAGATGGAGTTGATCTGGATTTTTCACGATCAATACGAGTCTGAAATCTGAACTGCATTGACCGATAATCGGTATCTGCCCCATCTTTGACGTATGTGTATCAGCACTTAGAGTCGTTAGTGAGGTAATTGCGCTAAAGAAAATGTATACGTCTCGGGACTCTGAATTTTGTTTTAGTTAATTTTTATGCATAATATACATGTTGAATTATTTCAAATAATCTAGAAACCTCAGTCCTATAAATCTTGGTTTCTTCAATTTATTATAAAATAAGTAATGTTAGTGACATAATACAAAAAAAAAGACAAAAGCTTTCACTGCTCGGATTTTCACTTACAAATTCTGCGAGCTAAAAGAAAATTGTTTTTGAAACTAAATAGTATATTTTATGGAGATCTCTTCATACAAAGTCTTTTTTTTTCTAAACATGCTTAGATTTTTCAGAAACTAAATCGGTTCTAGTAAGGCAATTATCGCACTAGATCTTACTGCAAAATTTTAGTTTGTCATCTGAAGTTTCTCTTGAAATTCTTGAACTTTTCTATTATCTAGTTAGAAATTTATTCGGCAATCACATTTTAATTAACTAACTAATCAACTGCTATTAGATGTGAGCTGAAGGAACCAATATTTTTATAAATGGTCGTAGTAAAACAATTTGTTTCATATAAAGTAGTCTTTCTAAAGAGTCAAAATCAAATCGAAAATCGTCTTGTTCCATTTTGGCTAATTGTAGCCATATATATAATTCTTTGCTCAGAACGAATATTTACAAAAGAACAACATATCGAAATCGTACTTATCACGCAAACTTTTCCAATCTGACTGTTAAGCCGATTTCAATTGCAAGAAGATAGTTTCTAGCTGTACGCTGGAGAAAGCTTTTACTGTTTTTAAATCAATAGATTACACCGATTGGAAATTCAACAAAAAAAAAATTATGACAGAAGTAGAGACAATCTACTCGAAATGAAAAATTATCTGAAAATAAAGCATTAAGAGAAATATTGAAAGAAAGTTATTTTCAGCGTAACTACAATTTCTCATTTCTTATCAATAGAAAAAAAAAGAAGAAGGAAAATAACAAAGCTGACTATTACAAAAGAAAAAACACAAGTGAACAAAAGAAATCATTTAGTAATTTTGTGATTTTCTTCTTGACTAACATATACTTCTCAAAAAGTTTCAGATATGCAATCATTTTTATCAAATGCGTATTCACACATGTCAGTAGATTCTACATATATGTTTCAACTTCATGCCTTAGTGTTAGCCAATGTAATACGTTTACTTAAATATTCATCTATTCTCAACATTCATGAATATAAATGAAAATGCTAGCAATTGTAAATAATAATCAATTTGCTCGCGGAAGTTGTCAAAGTCGGAAATAGATGCGTAGAAATTTCTATTTCTCATTAATTACTCACAATCTTTGAACCTAATAGAAACTTATATGTAGCTATATGACACTTGACAGTTGAAAGTATTTTTTTTCTCATTAACCGTTTATTTCATATGGATCTACTTAGACATTATGGTTTTCCTATTGCTCGAAAAAACGTTTGATGAAATGTATTTTTAGAGCAAAATAAAGGTAGAAGATGCAGTGACAGTCTTCCTGTTATGAAAAAAAAAAGTAATAGTTATTCCATATTAGAAAATGAATATTTCTTTATTAAATCATTGATTCAAACTCATGCACTGATTAATCTTCAAAAAACAAAAAAAAGAGAATATTTACCGAATATTTGCTGTTTCACGTAAGATTTCATCTTCAGTCATATCACCTTCTTCTTCTAATTCACGTCGACATTGAGCTAAATCAATCATAAATAATTCGATACGGAAAAAATATTTTCTGTATTATTAACCATCAGCCTTTCGAAGTTTTACTTCTGCTTCAACGTATTGACCAGAACTAAGAAGAACGCATGCTGAATTGTATGTTGTATCATATGTTTCATCACTTAGATCATTTGATTCCTAATTTAATTAATAAATAGAAAAAAAAAAAAACTTTCTTTTTCTAATATTAAGTTAATTTATTATACCATTTGAATTTTGCTTGAAGGATCTGTTAATTTCCATGTTGCTAAAGCAGCAATAAAATTTGCATGACGTGTTGATTGATATTCATCTTGATTGTTTTTAAGTAATGAACGATAATATTCAACACATTCATTATATTTTTCAAGTTTAAAAAGCTTTTAAAAAAAAATTAAATTATGAAAAACTTGAAAACAAAGAAAACAAAATTCTCAACAAACCACTTGAGCAAAAAGTTCTTGTTCGCGTTCATTTAAATCTCTTTCAATACTTTTTAATGTATTATAAGCATCTTCAATACGATTAAGACGATATTCACAATAAGCACGTTCAAACAATAGATCTCTAAATAAAGTTTTGTTTCATTAAAAAAAACGAAGAAAAAAAAAGACTTCAAATTCATACGCTGTATCAGTTGCATTTTTAACAATTGTAGTTAAGGCTTCATCAAATTTATCAAGTTGCATTAAGCAGACTATCTTACAATGTGTTGCTTTTTTTTCATTACTTGAAATACCCAATACTAATTATTTAAAGTTAAAAAACAAAAAATTGTTTTCAATAGAAATTATTCATTAAATATACTTTTTCGTGTAGTTTTCAATGCTCGATCCCAATCTTGTGTTTGTCCATATTTTTGTAATTCGGCATACAATGGACGAAGTTGCTCGTCAATTTTTTCTTGTTTTTCACTTGTCATCTATAACATAGACAGAAAAAAAGATCAATCTTTTATCAATTGAAAAACAAATGATGTTTATTTAAAATTAAAAAGAAAATAAAGAATTTTATTTTTTTAAGAAAGTAATCCTCGATTAGCTTTTTGAGTAGCTCGATTTCGACGATTATGATTGGCTTGAGACGATTTATGTGCATCTTTCCAACGTCGATTATGTGTAACTGTGCCTGATTGACCACGACCACGAGCATTACCAACAACATCATGTGTTTCTTCTGTATGTGATCGATGTGGTTGATGACGTTGTTGCCAAGCTGCTCGTTGTTGTGCTCTTCGTTCACGAACTATTTCAGGATTTTCAACAAATTGATCACGACGTTTAGCCTTTAAATAATTTACTTATTATATTAAATAGACATATATATATGAATAAAAAACATTACTTGACTTTCATCATTGTCTTCTTCGTCATTATCCATTTGTTGACGATAATGTTGAGGTTGTTTTCCCAATAATCTAATGAGAAAATGAAATCATTATGTCGAAAAAAAGAAAAAGAATTTCATGAATGTCAAACCTATTTTCATTCTTTTGTAATTCATTATCAATTGTATCATCTTTATCTCTAACATCAACAATTCCATCATCATAAGTATCATCATATTCATCATCATATTCAGCATCTGTTTCATCCTCGACAAGACCTAGACGAGCATAACGTTCACTCATTTCTTTTACATGAGATTTGTCATCAAGATCTGCTGGTGCATCTCGTGTTCTGAAAGAATCAATATATATATATATTCAAAAAAAATCCCATGAATATTATTATAGAAAATATTTTCACCAACTTTTTTCCTCGATGTATTCTTGTTAGATCAATATCATCTCGATTAAATAAATCAAATTCATCATTATCATATATATTTGAACGTTGTTCAAGTAAAGAAAAATCTTTGCTAGAGAATGGTTTTTCATTTGCATTTGTAATATTCGATGAAGATACTAGTACTGATGTTGTACTTGATGCTTCAAATTTTAGATGTTCAGGTACAGTATTGTCAAAGAGAGCATTAACAAGATGTTCAGTATTGTTGTTATAATGATTAAGACAAGTCTAGAGAAAATAAAATGTTACAATTGTTATTTTTTATTTCTATACATCTATGATGAACTAATGCGTTATTAATAAGATTTATCGGATTATTTTCCTGATTTTTGTTGATAGACAACTGTTAAATGCATTTAGAATTTATCACAATATCTTCTCATTTGTTGTTTATATTAGCACGATATGTGGTTTTCTTTGTCTATATGTAGACATTCGATTTGGACAATGTAGAACAGAAAAGAGAACCAATAACAAAAACATCAAGCCATCTACCAATTGTCATGGGTTACTCATTATAATTTATCATAGCTTTTAGATTTGTGTTTATAACGCTTCATAACTTCTAGGTCGTTTTTTTTTTCATATATTTGGCACCTAACTATTCATATTCATTCTAATAGGAAAAAAACTAGAAGAACACAAGCAAAACAATACTCAAGAGAATCATGTCTATTTCATGAACGTGATCTTATTTTATTTTTCTGGTTCTGCTTATTTCATGATACAAAACAGCAATTTCTTCATCTTTCTTTTTTTTACAATTATAACTCGAAAACCATCATATAACATTATTAAAAGATATAATATCCTTCTTTACAACTATACAAAAAATATCTGAACTTTTTCTCACTTCTATTTTTTTCTGCTCTTTTTGCTTCATTTATATTCCGTACACAAAAAAAAAAAAGATTTATATGTCTCTCGGTGTTTTTTCTTCTTGACAAACATGCGCACGTTTGCACCATAGTTGAGTAGGTAGCAATGATAATAATGATTAAATGCACTACTTTACGCATTTATATGTATTCGAAAAAAAAAACAATCCTTTTTGTATTCTTTCTCTCGTTTTTTTTTAAATGTATGCTTGCCATTTAGAAAACGTTCGCCATTTAATAAAAAGAATCTAATCTTAGACACACGAAAAAAAAAAAACAGAAAGAAATGGGTTCTAAGCCATCAATACCAGATTCAATTAATGTTGATGAAATTATAAGTAATACAGGTAAATGAATTTATTTTTTTGTTAAATCTCATAAGTATAAATTATAATTAATTTAGGTCTTTCAAAAAAACAAATATCTTCATTATGGACTCGTTTTAATGAACTTGACTGTGATGATCGAGGTGAAACAAAAGGATATAAAGGTTATTTAGATGATACTGATCTTGGTCGTGTACCAAAATTTGATGAAAATCCAATAGCAACTCGATTAATAAGAGTTATTTTGGATGATTTTGGTTCCAATGATAGATTAACATTTACACAATTTGTTAATTTTATGAGTACATTTAGTCAATGTGAACGAGGTGGACATGAACATCATCATCGTCGTCATCACCAACATTATCATGGAAAACGTCGTTCATCAATTCAAACATTAACATCAAGTAATACGCCTCGAATAGGATCATCATCAACAGGAACTGATCTTGAAAATGTAAAATATTCTCCAGATGATACACCAAGAACACGCAAAATTAAATTTATGTTTCGTGTATGATTGAATTAATTTTCTTTTTTTTTCATCATATAATATTATTAATTTAGATGTATGATATTGATCGTGATGGACGTTTATCAAAAGGAGACATACAAGAAACACTTAAAACGATGGTAAATTTAGAAAAAAGAAAAACAGTTAAAATTCATATGTACATTTCGTTATTAATAGGTTGGTAAAATAAGTGATGACGAAGCATCGATTATAGCAGAAAGAGTTCTTGGAGAATTTATTGAAGAACAACCTAATTCAACTGTGGCACTTGAAACATTTGACGAAACACTTAAAACACTTGATTTTAAGGACAAAATGAGTTTAAAACTTTTGAAATAATCTTTTAGTTTCATTCTGTGTTTTTTTTTTCTAAAATTTTAATCAACTTACTTGAATATATTTTTCATCTAAATGAGGAAACAGATCTTGAATCATTTGAATATTAGTATTTGTTGATTTTTTTACTGAAGTACTGCTAGAAGCAGAAGCTTGCGATGACTAAAAATAGAAAAATACTTTATAAGAAATTGTTTATACAATCATTAAAAAAATATTAAACGTAAATGACTTTGATAATCTCTGCTTAGCAGAATTGAATGATACGATCTGTATGTGGCTCTTTCCGGTTAGTTTACGACTTGTAAACGGATCGTATTCTGGCCATTGTGTTGTATCATAATGAGATCATGGCTCATGTACAATCGTATTCGATAAAAATACAGTGCTGTATTACTGCCATCAGAGAAACGAGAAAATATAGTATGTTTAAGAGCCGTGCTGAACTATAAACAATTGTATACAACAAAATTACGATGAAAATACAGATCAAAGTATCACCATCTTCGTCTTGATCATGGCAGTATGTGGCGATGGTGACGTCATCTATTGACTTGTGAACCAGAGATGGACAAAGTCGCACCGTGCCTCCCCGCGCCGTTGCTCACGCCTACGCTACACTAGTCTGAGCTTCGATGAGCGCATGCTTAGAGCATCCCGGTATTCGGTGGAGTTTGAGAAACTGATTGGTAGAGCAAAGAGAAAGATAGATGTGCGTAGCGCCTAGGCGCGAGCAGCGGCGCGGGGAGGCGCGGTGCGATTTTGTCCATCTCTGTTGTGAACAGTGTGTAGTAGAAGTTGACAATGTCTAGATTATTAAATAGCGGAAGACTTTCCCTAGAAACCTACATATATACCTTTCTACAGTCAAAATTTATCAAGAAACTTATACGTGCCTCTATCTATTTCATTAGGGATCAAAGAAAATACTTTGTGAAGTATATGTCATTATTTTTCATAGGAAATGTTTATATACATCATGCTACTTGAGAAAAGATTATAACTTTATATATATATATATATGTCTGTTGCATTCCGAAAGGATTTTAAAATACTCACAGAGAATTCAATTGTAGTTTTCGAATACTTTCTTAAATAAAAACAAAAGAAAATTCAAACTTAAAGAGAATGTTCCAGTAAAAACTCAGTTTTTACTCTGATACCAACGTTGAATTTCCAAGATTTCATTAACAAAATTACATTAAAAATGAATTTCTCTTTAATGCATAACGCATTCATTTTGAAAAAAATTTCATATTAAAAGTGACTCATGGTTGAGTCTTCAAGTTGTCCCAAAGATGTGAGATGCATTTTATCGAGTATTTTTATACTAACTTGTCCTACACATTTCTCAGACAATCTATTTAGAATATAATTAAGTGATAGATTTTTGTAATTAATTTTATATATTTTTATTTTTCTTCTAATAATAAAAATTATCATGAACAAGAACTGAATAAGATAATGTTCATATCATGTATCTTTTATGATAACAGACTAGCAGGACTTCTAACTATGGAGTATTATTTTATTTCATCAGATATTTTTAATAAAGAGTTTCAGAGACTAGAAATTCTTAGAAGTATTCGTTTTTGAGGAACGTTTTTAAAATTATGTTACAAGAAAATCGTTTCAAAAAAAAAAGAGCCCTCATTTAACTCATATTCTAGGCATTTAGAGATAACGAATAGATGCAAAACGATTCAATTCGGTAGGTCTTCTTAATAGAATAATAGCAATTTTACTATTAAATAGAACATTGACAGAAAAATCGAACATTGAAATCGTGTCTGTAAGTCTCATCATCTTGAACATATCTGAAAAAATACTGTTTCTTTCTTAGAATAATTAATGTCCAAGTTTTAGGATTATTGTTAAAATCGAATCAAATTTTGAATGTTGCATATCTTAAAATAAGAAGCAATTAACAACTTTTTTTTTTCTTCTTCTAAACTACAAAATGAAAATAATTTCTTTAAAATTACTTACAGATATATTTACTGGTATTAATTTTTGTTTACATGATGGTGTTCCATAAAGTTCAATAGCTTGTTTGACACCATCTTTATAAAATGTTATTTGTTGATCATCTCTAAATGTAATGAATAACATTTTTTATGAACATTTATATTATATGTTATTTTTCTTACAAAAGTTCTGTTGTTTCATGAACAATATCAATAATTTGACAAAGACTAAAATAATCTTCATATGAAGCTAAAAATCGTTTTTCTGTTATTAATAATGAAAATATATTAATAATTGATTCAACATTTTCTGATTTATTTCTATAAAATAAATAGATGATTTTTTTTGTTTTTTTTCGTTTCAGTTAAAATAATCTTACTCATTAATAAGTAATGGATCAATACAACATGATGCAACAAGATCATTAAATAATGTTATAGTTTCATATTTTGTTTCTTCAAATATATCACTAGAAAAAAAAAAATGTAAAACTTGATTAAATCTTCAAATATAATTATTTTCTTTAATCTTACATATAATCAGATATTTCATTTGATTTTTGAGCGCGTTCATAGACACGTAAAAATGTTTCAAATAAATGAATTAATCTAAAAAAAGTAAAAAAAAAAAAATTTTTCTTAGTTTAATTTCAATATATAATGGGCATACTTGCGTTGAATGAAAATCTTCATGAAAAAATATAATTCGTCCTTGTGGATAAACAGAAAAGAATCGATTTATTGTACAACTTAAATCAAGAATATAATAAAGTAAATCAATAATTTCTCCTATGCCAGATGTTTTTGTTGTTATATTAAGTTTCTTCGGACCAGTTTGAGTATGAAATATTGTTATTCTTTTTGTGATAACCTAAATTATTTAATCAATTTATCAATGATGATTATATTATAAAATAAATTCTATGCTTAGAATTAAATTTCTTTTTTTTTTCTCAAAAATTTGAAATTTTCAAAGCAAGAGTCCTTTGAATATTTGACTATACGCTTTAACTATTCGGATTTCTCATGAGGGAATCACCCGAAGTGATACCTCACATTTGAGATAAGACTTCAGTCATTATTTAGAGCCTGTTGAGAGAAGAGAAAATCTCAATAGATTCTTCCTCATATGTTGCTCTTTGACGTTATGGCTATTATACTGGATTTGTTATCTTTGACACAGTATTTATTGAAACACTGAACAAATGATTTTTCCCTCTGCATATAGACAGCTCTTTTTATGTCATCGAAGTCTCCTAAAAATTTCACCCAATAAAATAGCGATCTTTTCTCGAAATATCAAATCTACAAATGACCATATTATTCCACCAGAATGATGAAAGATTTACTTCTTTTTGTGCATTTGATATCTCGAGAAAAAAAAACCTTTATTTTATTGGCTGAAATTTTCAGGAGACTTCAGTGATCTTAGAAGCTGTCTATGTGCAAAATTATCGAGTCAAAATTCGTTGGTCTGAGGTTTTTAATGAATATCGTACCGAAGCTTAAAGGCCCAGCATAACAGTCATAACTTCACTGGGGCTGCGCATAGGAACGAATCCTTCTAGGCCTTTTCTTGTCTCAACGACCTCTATCTAATGACTGGAGTCTTATCTCAAATGTGAGGTATCACCTCAGATAGTTCCGTCGTCAGTGAGACTAATACAAGTCTTACAGAACGTCAATTAATTATTTCACTCTAAGAGTACTTACGAGGGAACGTTCCCAAGTGATTAAAAACTTTTGAGCTCATATGTTGCCCATTAGGTAGGGAACCACTAGATTAGAGAAACCTCCAAAGGATTCGTGCCCATATTGAGATTTGACAGAGATATCGAATTTTTGGTGGATTTTTCCTGCTGGATCCTAGTTCTACAGCAAAATCATATTTTCGAATTTCGACCTGAAACTTTGCCCAAATGAAGGCTTCGATTAGAGCAGCTTATATAGAAAATTTCAGAATTTTTGGACATTGTATTTCCAAGGTATCAATTTTTGAAAATATAGGCACTTTTCTATATATAACATGGATACTTTGAAAGATTGATACCTTGGAGATGCAATGTCCAAAAATTCTGAAATTTTTTATCCAAGCTACTCTGATCGAGGCCTTCATTTGGGCAAAGTTTCAGGTCGAAATTCGAAAATATGATTTTGCTGTAGAACTATCTACCAACGACAAAACGACTGCGAATCGTATTTTTGATAGATATTTTCATTAATAGTAAACCACGAAAAATATAAGTTTTTCAGAAAATTTTTTCGTCCAGAGGGCTTTGTAGAGCTCGTTTCGCTGATCATTTTGGTAAAAAAAATTCAAGTTTACCCAATAAATAAAAGAGCTTCGATCGAAATATTGAAAACTTTCGACTGGTAGTAATCGCTGCTGAGTCGTAGTTGATATTTTTTTTAGTATTTCGATCGAAGCTCCCTTATTTATTGGGTAAACTTGAATTTCTTTTTACCAAAATGATCAGCGAAACGAGCTCTACAAAGCCCTCTGGACGAAAAAATTTTCTGAAAAACTTATATTTTTCGTGGTTTACTATTAATGAAAATATCTATCAAAAATACGATTCGCAGTCGTTTTGTCGTTGGTAGTATGGTCCAGCAGGAAAAATCCACTAAAAATTAGATATCTCTGTCAAATCTCAATATGGGTACGAATCCTTTGGAAGTTTCTCTAATCTAGTGGTCCTCTACCTAATGGATAACATATGAGCTCAAAAGCTTTTAATCACTTGGGAACGTTCCCTCGTTAGTATCGTCTATATTAAAAAATTATTTTGTTATCTTATTCTAAAAATCTCAAATAAGAAACTCGTAACGTTGAATCTTCAATTAACTAAAATAAATTTCAAAATTTGACTGTACGTTTTTTTATTCTAAAACACAACACATGTAGGTTCTTCAAGCAAGCATACTGTTAAGATCTCAATAAAGAGCACTATCTCTGCTGCAAGTACAGAAAGCTACAATGAATTTGATGTACTATACTGAGATCTCAAATCTTCGTATGAGTTAAACCTGGTTTATCTCTTTTATGTGAATAGTACATCGAAGTGTACAAATTCAAGCACTCTTCGTTGTATGTTTGAAATAATTTCTGAATAGTATTAGATTAAAATGAATCAAAGTAATTGAGTAGCTGAAAGAAATTTCTATTAGGAGAGACATTTTTTTTTTGTTCACGTGTCATGAAAATTTTTAAGGAAAAGATATTCTGCAAAACTAAGCGTTTCTCACTAAACTAAACTCGTGAACTGAATCTAAAGCATTTTGAAAATAATTTCATACGACAGAACAAACATTTGGAAATAAAATGTAATATTCCCAAACTCTCTACGATGTTGTTTCAATGAATTTACTATAGTTCAAGAAACCTTTGATCCATTGTATTTTCAAGTTTTCTGTATTTTTTACCTCAGAATCTTTCATAAATTGAGTGCAGTCTAGTGTGAAAATGTCATAGAGACTTCACTAACATCGTATTTTGTTCAACAACATTTTCTGTATAAAATAAGTCTATTTTGAAACTTTTCAATTCGAATTCAGAGAGCACTTTCTGAAAGGAAGGTCTTATTTTTGCTGAATAGAAAGCAAACAATTTCTGAATCAAAGTTTAGATCAAATGAATAAAAGAAATGATCTGTTCTGACTGTTCAAAAAAGAATTTGTTGCGTTTTGGAAACGGTATTCGAATAATAGACTAAAGGACTTTTTGAATATTTGAACTTCTTATTCTCAAAAAAACAAAACACAAATCGTTCGGACAGATTAA
Organism: Rotaria sp. Silwood1; assembly: GCA_905250075.1. Lineage (NCBI taxonomy): Eukaryota > Metazoa > Rotifera > Eurotatoria > Philodinida > Philodinidae > Rotaria > Rotaria sp. Silwood1. The sequence goes on along the minus strand of CAJNOP010000034.1, from coordinate 963,629 downwards.
TAAAAGTTTTCAACAGTTCGTCATAATCAAACTAGAATTGAATTTGTCGATCTCTGCTAATAGAAAATTCTTTCGATTATTCAAATCTTTTTTCTGATTCGTCCAAACTATTACCGCTTAACATAAATCTCAACTTTTCGTCTTTACTTTATTTCCTCAAGTAAATATCATATATTGTTTTGCGTCTTCTCACAAGGGAATCTTGCCAGGTGCTAAAAAGCTTATTAGCTAAAATTTTATCCACGAGTTACAATATTGACTAAAATAACGATATTTCACTATAATTTTCCTGCAGGACCTCACTTTTGTCATACAATCAAAGTTTCGAGTTTTAATGTGAAACTGAATTTTTCAGAATAACCATGCATAATGCATTATTCATAACAAAGTGTCTTGACATTAACATACTGGTATATTACAGATAACTCAACCAAAAATTCTGAAATTTTGTAAGCAACTTTATATGAATGAAGTCTCGGTATGAGCAAAGTTTTTAATCGAAATTCGAAACTTTAATTTCAGTACAAAGATGAGGTCCTATACGAAAAATTATTGTAAACTTTTGATATCTCAGCCAAATCGTAACTGATGCTCTGACTTTCATCACTTGCAGACACAATTTAAGTTTAAAATCTTTTAAGATTTCCTTGTCAGTGTTCTAGTTTTTTAATTGACCTTAAATATGTAAATAAAACTATTTGTAACTCACATCTTTAATTGATTTAATAGCATCGTGAAGATCTTTCGTATAGGCTTCTTGTTGTTTAAAAATATTTCCAATCATTTTACTTAATAATTCTTTATTATTAACTGCATATAATGAACATATATCAAATAAACGAGGAATATCGAATATATAATTATCATAAATAACATGACCAAATCCTTGTGGTGTAAAGAAATTTTCCTATATTATTCATTTAAAATAACATTTAAGAACAAAAAACAAATAAACGTAAAAAATTTAAACATACTGATGATTCTTTATGTGTAGAAAGTCGAAGAATACACATGAATATTAAACGCGAAAGTTTCTCTTCTAATTCTTTACCATTTATAATAGACGAATAATTATTTATTGAAATAGTTCGTTGTGGTCTAAAATATTAATTTTATTGAAAATAAATAAAAATTTCAAAAGAAATATTTACCGTGGTGCATAACGTAGATAAGAATCAAGCATTGAATGAAAATCTTTATTAAAAGCAACCTAAAATAGATAACTAAATCTAATAAAAACAAAACAATTTTTTTTTTTCGATTGATACAAACTTCACACCAAAATTTTATATGATTTTGTTGTAATAACCATGTTAAATCATCACATATAAATGTCATTCGTTCAATCCATTGTTCAATAGTTGCACCATCTTCAATATTAGTTGGTAATGGAATGTATGTTACAAAATAATGTTGATCCATACCAGATGGATGCTACATAAGTAATAGAAAATATAATCAAAACATGTATTATTTTCTTTTCAAATTTACCAAAACAGGAATACGTTCTTCAATTATGCCTTTTTTCTCTAGCTTATATTGTTGATCCAATGGAACAGCCATACTTTGACTTGTAATTTCAATATCACTAAATTATATAAATCGGTTTTTCAATCTCACTCATACGTTTTCAATACACGAAATCTATCTTGCAATTAGCCAATAAAAATTCATTCTCTGTACTCTATTTTATAATAAATTAATTTTCTTTTCAGATAAATATAACAAAAATTTTTATTTGAAAAATAAATTCAACTTTATTTTAATATTCATTAAACTAATTCAAACAAAGTGCATAAATGCTTTACTTAAATACATTTAATAACAACCAATCATAACTTTTTTTTTTGCATTCTATTGCAAATAATTCGTTCGTAGTTTTGTTTGTTGTATTGTTTACATAGATTTTTTTCGGGACATGTGCCGTATCCATATACAAAACGTCTAGTTAATGTATAAAAGACGAAAAAAAAGAAAGCCAATCACTTATTAGTCATATATATTCACATACAAATCACTTATATTTTCTATATATTTCAATTAATAAATTTAGTCCTTGATTTCAACATTCACATCATTAGTAAGTATACATAATATTTAAAAAGAAAATTATTTTTTATAAGATGATACTTCATATAGTGATGAAAATTTTATCATTGAATTTCAACATTAAAAAAAAAAGAAGAAGACTAATGATGAAAAGTTTTAGTTACTTATCGAATGAATCTATCTATATGCATGTATTTCATGTTCTTCTCCGTTTTTTTTAATGTATGTCGGCTGTTGCTGTCTGTCTACATGCGTCCGAGCACATCAAGCGAATAAATACAAAGGCAAGAATAATCGTTTGACGATAAGAAGAAAAGAGAAAAAACTGCACATTGGTTGCATTTACTTTTTTTTTTTTTTTTCTTCTTCGTCGACATCAGAATGATTTGACAAAAGAAGAATCGACACAAAAAAAAGAGAAGAAAAAAAAAAAGAAGAAGACTCTGAAAACGAGTCACAGCTGGTTATTAGTTCCAATGTAAAACTATAACTTAAACCTTAATATTCAAATGAAAAAAAAATTTTTTTAATAGGTAAAAAAAAAAAAAAACTTCAAAATGTTCTCTGTTGGAAACTGATCGAAAAAAAAGTATACATTTTCTATAGAGTGCACTATTGTGTTCTTTTCTTTGCGTTGTCAAATCTTTTTCTTCCTACATCGTTCCTCTCATCCAATCAACATGCAATTCAACGTAGGTCAGGCATGCCTCATACACACGCACGATGCCCGAGATTGTCATTAATATAAATATATATATATATATACATGTAGACGAATAGCTACCACCGCTGACGAGCTCGAACGAAGAGAAAACAACACAAGTTAAAGAAAAGAAAAAAAAAAAAAAAAAACGACTATCGAACTAAACCTTTTGATAGATGGAAGGAACGTATAGAAGGAGAAAAAGGAAGAGGAAAGAAGAAAAAAAAAAAAGCGAGAGACTCATGCGTTTTCTCTCTCACTATACGCATATGTAGCCAAAAGACATCACTGCACTCCTGGGGTAGGCTGTTGCTGCTTTCTCTCTCTCTCTCTCTCTCTCTCTCGATTTCTTTTTCTTTTTTCTTGTCGTTTGTTTTTGGGCAATTCTTATTCAGATAATAAGAATAATAATAAATAAAAATAAAAAAAAGAAATAATTTTTGCCTATTTTTTTTTTATTTTCTAGTTTGTGTATGACAGTCCGCATATGTTCACACCGAAGATTATTATTACCAATGCAGAGTGATGTTTTAAACGAACAACAACAACAGCAACAACAACAACAACAATTATCGAACGATATTGATTGTTCATCTTCGTTGTCAACAACTACTGCAACAACATTAATTTATTCGGGTTTAAAATTGGTTTGTAATATAAACAATTTGAAAATTTGAAAAAAAAAAAAAGTTTTTATTTTATTTATTTAGCATCCAAAACCACTTGTACCTACAATATCAATGCCCGGCGTGGCAAGTCCATTATCAATTGTTAAAAAATTATCAATTCGTATGTTTATTTTCAATAAGTATTTTGTATTTTCTATTTGTTGTTTTATTTTTATTTTTGAAGCTGATTCACATCTAGATAATTCAAATAATAATGTTCGACATACATCATCATCAAATTCTACGACAACAACAACAACAACACCATCATCTATTCGTCTTGTTACATCAACAGGTAAATCATCATCATCATCATCACCAACAAATTTACAGTTTCAATTAACTGATAAATCATCATCATCAACAACAACAAATGGAGGTTTTTCAACATCAAAAACTTATATATTAAATCCTCAACAGAGCAGTACAACAACAGTAAATAAACAACAAATACTGTCAAATTCAACATCATCATCATCATCATTATTAACATTAATACCACCAGGTACAACATCACCAAAAATTCAAACATTAAATAGTGTAACAATATCATCTACAAATGATATGTCAACAACTGATAAATTATCATCAACAAATACAAATCAATCAGTTTTTTTATCAAAAAATCGTGTTACACTTGTACAACCAATAATAACAAATGCAACATCATCATCAGCAACAACAACAATTACAAATTCATCAAATAATATTAAACAAACAAATAATATTACACCTAAATTAGTTATTCAACAAAATACAAATTCATCAACAACAAATACTAATTTTTGGCAACAACAACAACAACAACAACAATCAACACAAGCTACTAAAATTTGTAAATAGTTAACTTAATTAGATTTTTTTTTTGTAATTGAAAAAAAAAATTTTATTTTTCTAGTTTCAATACCACCATCATCTATTCTACCGACAGGTATTTTATTCATTTTTTTTTTAAGTTATCTATTTGTTATGATAATTCGTTTAAAAAAAAAAGAATATGATTGTATTAAATCAGAGATGAAATTGAACTTCATTATGAATATTTATTTGATCAAACACAAAAACATCATGTTAATATATTTTATCCTTTTTAAGATAAAAATTTAACATGTAGTCTATATTATTAAAATGCTGAATTATTATTCTATGAGTATAAATATCATTCAATGACATTATTGATTAGTCATTCTATGTAATTCATATATTAAGACATTGATGACTTCACTTAGATTTGTTTTGATTGGATGGGAATGTTTCAAGTATAAATATTCATTAATTCTTATGAATATCTATGAAGAAAATGTCTGATAAATCATAGTTGTTGATGTATGAAAATTTCTTGTTCGATAATATTTATCTGTAATTTTTCCAAGAATGTTTTCAACTGTTTTTCTTTTTTAAGATTTGCAATTGTTATGAATGTTTCATTTGAAACTCTAAATAATCATATTTCGAAATAAAATTTTCTTTATAGATAAGCCTTATAATCAACATTTGAGTCAAAATAAATTTATCAGTTCATATCCTTCCTTTATAATATAATCTAAATCATGTATTTATTTAAAATGGAAATATATTTTAGCAAACATATGTTCGTTCTAACTTTAAAAATCAAAATTTTTTATTGTTTATCATAAGCAATCATTTATCTATAGTCACAATCGAAAAATGATTAGTATATTCATTTCAGTATTACATAAATGAATTATTTAGAATACTTTTAAGGTTATTTATCATACTCAAGCTTCCCATATTATTTCTATTAAATAAAAATATTCTTTTTTTATTTAGCTAAAATGCTTTCACGACCAGTACAATTAATTCCAACATCAATATCATCTTCCGAACATCATCCTCATCATCATCATCATATAACACATATTAAAAATGAAAAAAATGATAATACTAATACATATCCAATTAGTATGCATTTTGGTTTATCATCACCAACAACAATTGAAAATCCTTTAACACCATTAAATGTTCAAGTTCCACATCAACATTCATATTCAACAAAAAATTTTGATACATCCGGACATCAAGCATATATACATATGCAATTATTACCATCAACATCAAATTCTGAATCAATAAATTCTTCACAACAATCAGTACAATTTACACTTCCAACAACACATATTTATTCATCATCACCATCATCTGTTCTTATATCAACAACACAACGTTCAATGGATCATAATAATAATCATCAATCAACAACAACAACAATAACAACACCAATTATTCGTGAAATGCAAACTGATGAAAAATTAAATGATTCAACAACAACAACAACAATTAAAAATTGTAAATTAAATAAATATGAATTAAAATTTTTATTATTTATATTTTTTTCTTTATAGTTCATCATAATAAAATTTCAACTAAAAATCGAACACGTCTTCCTTTACAACCATCAATACAACAATCTTCATCAACATTAACAACAATACCAATAACACCATCATCATCAACAACAACTACCACAACTATACGACAACCAAAAAAACATAAATTAAATGAAGAGTAAATATTTAAATTGTTTTTTTCTCTCTTTTATTTCTTTTTCTTACTTTTTAGTGAACAAATAAATTCAATAGAACCACCAAATAAAGTACCTCATTATGAACAGTTAGATTTATCAACAAATATTAAAAAATTTTCTAATACTCGTAATCGTCCATTATCAAAATTTTCTATTGAAAATACAACACCAACAACTCCAATTATATCAACAATTAGTCTTGATACAAGTGGATTAACAAAAAAACGTCATTCAACTGAAACATCTAATTCAACAATATTATCACGTAAACGAAGAACAATTACAAAATTAAATCAAGAATTAATATCGAATGAAAATATTAAACAAGAATCAATTATTGATCGATTAAATGGAACATCGTCTGATATAATTATAGATCAAATTGATGATGAACTTCTTAAAAGACTTTCACAAGGTAAAAAATGATATCAAAAAAATTTTTAATGAAATTTTTTTTTTTTTTTTTTCGTTTCTCTTTAGATTTTGTTTATATTGATAAACAAACAGGTATTCGTTGGATTGGTACAAAAACTCGACCAAAATCAATAAATACACTTGTATCACGTTTTTCATGGAAACCAAAAATAAATCATTATGAAAAATATTCAGATATTATTCGAACGAGTATAGAAAAACAATTTGTTTTTTTTTTTTTTCTATTGTATTTTAAAATTATAACTTTTCTTTTTTGTATTATTTAATTAGATGCAAAACGAACTGTACCTGTAAAAAGTCTTGATATTATACAAAAAAAAATAACACAACCATGGGCATCATGGCGTATTGATCGATTGACAACATATCTATCGGATCTGGTTAGAAAAATTTTTAAGAATAATTTTATTTTTAAAATAAACTTTTTTGATGCTTTGTTTTTAGACAGAAGATGAGCAAATGACGCAACATCAATTGTCAGATATGCTTCAATTATTAAATATTGGAGATGAATCAATACGAACAACAGTTGAAGATTTAATGCAAGTAAGAGAATTAAAATGAAATTAAATATTTAATCGAAAAGTTATTTATTACTTTGAATTAATAGAGAGTATCGAACATACTTGGAACCGGACCGGCCGGTCTGCCGGTTACTGATCCGGTCCGGTCTTCACCGGTTATTTTAAAATTTTTGGCAACTAAAACTTGCTTATTTTGCTCATTTTTAAGAATTTTCATGGGGTCAAGAGATTTAATCCGGAAAATTTCTCACTGGCAAAATTTCAATCGTATTGGAAATCGTAGCTCTAAATATTCACCAACACTTTCTTATCCTTTCATCAGAGGCTCATATTATGACGAATGAATTCATTATACTCATGACAAGTTAGCTCGATTTTACAAGCTACTGTCGATTTAAATTCAACATTTTTCTTGAAATTTTGGATCATTCGTATGCAGTAATCTTAGCTGATTTTCATAGAAGCTCAATAGCCACCAGTATTCAAGTTCATGATTTCATAGCAAAATGTTTTGAATAAAATCTTTTCTGCTATCACGGTCTTTCTAACTAGTAGCATCATGCAACCGCGTTAATATTTAGGTATCAATAAACCTCAAATAGGAAGTCTAATGTATAAATCTTACCGATTAGCTCACATTATCTTTCTCTCTACAGTAGCATTCTTCTGTGAAGTGGAATATATTTCAGCTGTGATAAGAAACTCAGTATTTCAAATAAGAATAGACTAAATCTATCAATGGTAAATAAATCATATCATTATTTGAAAAGATTCAAAGAATAGTTAGCTGGTGTTCAATCCTAGTTGCTGTGAGTCCTAGTCAAAACTTTTTGAAAGATATCTTCATTGATTCTGAATATTAGCATACTAAACATGACAGACTAAAAAAGAAGTCGCTGCTATTAGAAGTTTCAAGAATTATATGGCTTAGTAGAGCTAAATTAACAAACTGTTTCGTGAAAACATCGGTTGTTTAGCTAATACATGAGTGCACTGCTTTTTTTCGTCAGGTAAATCAAGAATTTGGACCAACCGTTTTTTCGCCGGTAAAGTCATAAACTTGAACCGACCGGTTTTTCACTGGTCCAGGCCAGAGTTTGGACCGGCCGGTCCGATCTGAAAAAATCAGACCGGTTCCAAGTCTGATATCGAACAGATATGAGGTATGGGAGATAATGAGAAAAAAAATTTCTCGAACTAGAATTGAAGTTTATAATCAAATATTCTATGATTTTAAGCAAATTATCTTTTAAATTAGAATACAATTGAAGAGAGTAATCGAAAATAGTACTAATTATTGACTAAGTAAATCAAATAGATGAGAAATTTTTCATATACGAGAATAAGAATTGAACAAAAAAACCTTGATATTACAGATTTCTATTGATGTTTTATTAAGGATTGAAGAAATACACATTTTTATTTAGAAAGCATATTGTTCATATGTTGAAATCATTCTTATGAGAAACAATTTTCATAATTCTTCCTCGTAGAAAAATCAAGAAGTTCGAATAAGATTATGAAATACAACGGATTTTCTTTTTTTGTTGAAGTTCATCTAGAGATATGCAGTGTTGGTATAAATACTAGATTCTGTCAATATCCGAAATTTTCGGGTTAGAATCTGATTAAGAGAAAGATTCCAAACACGAACTAATGCGACGTATTTCAGTAAATACTGAACAACGTCGTATCGACACAGTGTTTACTAAAGCATTGACATTCACGTTCGCCATAACATCGAAATATCAATATATTGTGTTTTTGTAGCAATATATTCCTGTACTTCAATGAATACTGATATACTACACTGCATCAGCAGTTTTTAAACTGATACTGTAATCGTTGAATTCAACTGAAAAATTTCTCTAAGTATAGGAAACGTATATCATCATATTGATGATGATTTTAAGCAAAATAAAAATGTTTTTTTTTTTTAAATTCAAAAGAAAAATTCGTTCAATTGTGTTTCTTATACACTCCTAGTTATGCTTGAACATGCTAATGTGCAGTTCTTGAAAAATTATCTTGTCATTCTAAGATTTTTTTCAAGTATTATTTCATATATTCATTTTCGATAATATGGAATCATTTTTTTTTGTTTGTGCTGAACAAATGATGGTGACAAGTTAATTACAATGAATTGATGATAAATGAATTTAATAAATATGTTCTTTTTTTAGGCTAATATTCAACGACATCGTTGTTTTTACGAACAATTAACACAAATATCCAATTTACTTGTTAATTTACTTGATCATGGAAATACTTTACGAGATATATGTTCTGTATCAAAAACTTCAACAACAAAACGAACTAAGGAACGATAGCATATATTCATATTCTTATAAATATTGTTTGTTTGTTTGTTTTTTTCTATAAAATCTCATTGGGATGTAATTTGAAATATGGCTTTGTTGATGCAATAAGCTTTTCTTCTTCTGTGTACCGGTGGATGTTTTTTTTTTTTTGTGTTTTGTTTATGTGGAAAAAAAAAGACATATGAAGAAAAGAAAATGTATGTTTATTTGAATGTCTGATAAAAAAAAAAAAAAAATTCTACTGATGATTAATGATGATGATGATGACACAGAGATAGAGCGAGTGAATTTCATTCCGGAAATTTCTTTTCTTTTTGTTTTTCTTTTTCTATATTCATTGAACAGTTTCTCTTTGTTTGATATCAAACACGAATAACTTAAGAAAAAACAAATTAAATATATGAATATTCTCGCTGTTCTTTTTTCTGTATGTATATATATATATATATAAATATTATATCTATTTTGACATGGAAAGTCATTGTGTTTTTTGTTGTTACTTTTTTTCTCTCGGTATGATTGAACCCTTTAATATGTGTAACTACTTTTTTCTTGTGTGTGTGTAGTATGTCTTTCATGCGACGAATTATTATTGTTTGTATGAAAGAAATCTAAGAGAAAAAGAACGCAATTATGCGTGTTTGTATATATATATAAAAGAAAACATAGATAAAGATGATATAAGACAAATTTTAGATTTAAAATTAACGACAGAGAAACGAAAAACAGAAGAATTAAAATGGATACGATTTCAATAACTGATGGAATTCCACAAAATCCAAAGTATGTTTTTACTTTGATTTTGAGGGGAGTTTATGTTTTGTGTATTTTGTTTTTTTTTTTTTGTTTACTTAAGTGAAGAAAGATTTAAAAAATTAGTTAAAAAATTTAAAATAAATTATAATGGAATTCAACCACAGTTTCTTTGTCGTGCGCCAGGTCGAGTTAATCTTATTGGTAATATGAAAAAAATCTTATAGTGAAGTTTTTAATGAGATAATTTTTTTTCTTTAAGGTGAACATATTGATTATTGTGGTTATTCCGTATTGCCAATGGCTATTGATCAAGATATCGTATCCGTCTTTGCTACATGTGATAATAATGAAGTACAAATCAATAATACCGACGAATCATTTAAGTAAGATACGTCAAATAAATTCTTTCAACATAAAACTTTTTATCGTATTTTTTAGAGCTAGTTCATTTAACATGGAAAATTTTTCTATTTCATATGAAAAATCTGATTGGTACGAATATTTTAAATGTGGTATTCAAGGCATTCGTGATAAATTTCCTGATATTAAATTAAAAGGTATTAAAAAAGATCGTGATGAAGAATTATTTTTTATCATAAAGACATACAGTCAGTACCAAAAGTGTTCAACAAGATTTATTTTCAATTTTTTTTTCGTTGTCGCAAGTATTGGAAAGAATCCTATTAATGATCGTTTAGAACAAGAACATAAGAAAATAAAAGCTATTATGAGATTCGTAAAGATAAAGACTCCAGAAAATTCAAACTCTAGTTGTTGTTAGTACCTAAAATGTTTAAATATTATTTTTCTTAGAGTACATATAACGATAGAACAAACTAGACTCTACAAAATGAGACGTCTTCGAATATTCCGTAACATCGTTTAGTTCAAATACAGCAATTTTACAGAAGCTCCTAAAGTCGTTTTTTTTTTCAATTTCCTATAGAAACACTTTTTTTGTTTGACCTTCACTTAAATTACCGTCTGTTAGACAAAAAATGGTACAGAGAATTCAAAGACGTTTGATTTTGTATAGAATGATTGGCTCTATCGTTCTATACAGTCTAAATAAAATTACATTTACGTATTCTAGCTGCTGAAAAGCTAAGGTTTTAGTTTTCTAGAGCTCTGATCTTTGAAAAACTGATAATAATTTTTTGTTTCCTTATATTTGTTTTGGAAACAGTTTTGTCTACTCGAATTACTACTATTCGGAAACTTTCTAGCTATTACGACAGCGACAAAAAAAAAATGAAAATAAACCTTGTTGACTAATTTTGACACTCACTGTAAGTCTTGATTATTTTTTTTCCAAAAATCAAATTTCGATAAATTTTTTCCATAGGTATGAAAGTATTGATTGATGGAACGATTCCACGTAGTGCTGGTCTTTCATCCTCGTCAGCACTTGTTGTTTGTGCTGCTTTGACAACAATTGTTGCTAATGGAATTAATATTAGCAAGGTTTATATTTCAAATCTTTTTGTTCGTTTACTTCTAATGTTATTTTATTTTTTTTTCTAGAGTGATCTAGCAGAACTCTGTGCTGAATGTGAAAAATATATTGGTACACAAGGAGGTAAGTTCAATTAGAATTTATGTATTTGAATTGTGTTGATAATTTTTTCTTTTAAAGGTGGAATGGATCAAGCAGCATCTTGTCTTGCACATAGTGGTTCAGTATGTTTTAGTTTGTTTCTATTTAATTATCTATTATTCTTATCATAAAGGCAATGTTAATTAGTTTTAATCCATTGAAAATTCAAGATGTAACTTTACCAGTTGGTTGTGCTTTTGTTGTAACACATTCATTAACTGAAGTTAATAAAGCAGCATCAGATCATTTTAATACACGTGTATCTGAATGTCGATTAGCGACTCAAGTATTGATGAAAATTATTGTATAATTGGTTTTTAATTTGGATGTTTTTGTTTGTTTAAAAGATATTAGCCCATGCAAAAGGTCTTGATTGGCGTTCAATTCGTAAACCATATGAATTACAAAATGCTCTTGGTTTTACAATAAATGAATTGGAACAATTTGCAATAGATACACTTCATGAAGTACCTTATACACTTGATAAAATAGCTGGTTTATTAAATGTAACTGTTGATGAATTAATTAGTATTAGTTTAAAAGCCAATATAAATCGAGGTAAGATTAAATTTTTTTTTTGAAAATAAAATTTTGAATTTTAAAATAATTTAGAACAAAAATTTGAATTATGTAAACGTATAAAACATGTTCTTAGTGAAGCTAATCGTGTTTTACTTTTTAAACAAGTATGTGATTCAAATACACATGATCGTCTTGAAACACTTGGAGAACTAATGAATCAAAGTCATAATAGTTGTGCAAGATTATATGAATGCAGTAGTAATGAACTTGATCAATTAACAGATATATGTCGGTGTGTATATTTTATTTATTGTTTTTTAATGAGAGATACAATGAAATTTATTTTTAGACAAAGTGGTGCTTTAGGATCACGTCTGACAGGCGCTGGATGGGGTGGTTGTGCTGTTTCACTTGTACGACAAGAAAATCTTCATGAATTTATTGCAAATGTACGCGAGAAATTTTATATTAATAGTAAAGATACAAAGCGTGTTAATAATGCTGATCAAAGTATTTTTCCAACATTACCAGGATGTGGAATTTATGCCGTACGATTATAAACAGGAACTTTATGAAAGAAATATTTCTTTTTGATTTATCTCAGTGAAAACTGATTCTTTTAGTGTTTTTTATTCTATTTGATTTGTTATTCTATGGTAATCATTGGTGATGATGTTTTTTAATCGTTATTATTTGATGGACTTTTAAAAATTTATTGTAATAGTGAAAGTGCAACTTCGTTTATGATATCGTACGAATAAAATTTCCAAAAAAGTAAAAATAATTTTAAATTAACTCTTGTCTAAGGATATACAAGGATGTGACAAAACTTCTGCAAATATTCAAGCAAAGAAATAGCACATGACTCTAATCTTCATGTCACAAATAATAAAATTTAATTTTTGATAAATTCATACTAAACTTAATTTAAAATAATGAAATAGAGAAAACTTTCTAAGCTGCCTTATATCATGTTTCAATGCATGCCATCCATGTCGTCCAAAATGCTTGGATATCGCCAGTTAATCAGAGTTAACCATGATTCTGTGGTTTACTTTTTGCTTGTATCTCAGTACACGAATATTTTTAAATGCGTAGAAAAATGTTATATTTCAGTCCAAATGGCGTCTCTAACTACTATGAGCGTGCTCTTCAGCCGCCTGTGTCACACAATCGGCTATTGTCGCTTAATTTTTGAGTTTCATTATTATAATATCTAGTAACATATTACAATAGACTTTTTTGAGTTGAAATCGATCTCTTCAAGACTGACAATACTAATTTAATAGGAATATTATAATAAACTTGATAAACAAGGAATGAAACGTTGAAACCATCGGTTTTGATAACGAATTGCTAGCATGAAGATCTACTTCTCGTATCATTTTTAGTGATACATTGTTTTTGTGTAAACAAATGTTTAGTTTTCTAGAGTGTCTCGAGGTCTCTACAATTGAGAAGTCATCGTCCTAGTCTACCGCTGCGGATATCCATGTTAGTTTTTTTAAAACATAGTTGTTTTTAGACGGCACTCGAAAGATTCGATCGAGCATATTGAATGTGACGATTTTTAATACGCTATTATTTTGATTCAACAAACAGGCATGCTTTAAGAAAGACTATATTTTTTTCATTGAGTTAATCTTTTTCGAAACAAACAAACCTTCAACGAGTAACATTTATGATCGAATCAAGTCTATTTTGGCAGAATATTGTGGAGAATTAACACTGCTTCTCACTTGAGTATTGCATAAAGTTTCCAAAAATGAGATAGTTGGAAAAGTTCGAATATTGTAAAAACAAAACAACAATGCTCTGATTACAACTGCTCAGATAGATAGTAAATATAGACTGTTATTTAAAATTGACAGATAAGTCTCAAAGCGTATTAACGTAAATTACAATAACAAATACAAAGGTTTATAGATACTTTCTTAGAACTTGAAAAGGATCTTGGACATATAGAAATAATTTGTGAGGTTGAAAATAGAAATGGTGTGAGGATGCATGTCCTATTTTTAACTTGACACGTCATCCTCACTCTCATCTCTATTGCGTTGTATAGTTTTCAATATCATCTTTAGGATGCGAGCTAAAAAGTCACTGATTTGTTTGGACTCGACAGTAAGTGACGCTGTCTCATTTAAATGAAGAGTAAGAATTGATGTTCACGTGTGTTACCAACTTGTACCCTATGCGATTTTGGCTTACGTTCCTATGCTTTGAACTGTGCTCTAAGAAGCATGATCTGTGATAACCTTCATTTGGTCATTGGACTTGATCTAAGAAGAAAAAATTTTGAAAATTATCATTTAACGGAGGCTCATATATCTTGAGATTATCAAGATATTGGTATAGCATTTTAGTTGCATGTGAAATATATTTCACTAACTTTGATTTACTATAGTACTTCAGAAAGCATAGAATCTATAACAGTATTGTAGAAGATTATTTACATTTTACAAAAGTGAAAGCTCACTTTACCATTTTATATAGTTTATTCTATGAAGAATAGAATATAATGACTGACAGCAACAAGTATTAACAAGCCACTCTTTTCTAAAGAGTCACTTGAACAATGTTCAGTCACATTTATGCATCACCTAACAAACCCTATCATTCATTGTTACGACAAGAACTACAACATGCATATGCATTAAATCTTGTGTAGTTAAATACGAGATGATTTGTTGTGTGTCAGTATAAATAAATGATCTTTGTTATTTCTTCGCTATCTACTTACGAATGGTATTTAAATATGAATGTCGTAGTATCAGTATACTGTTCATTGCCGACATTAAAACTGATGTTCATTGTCACACTGCTGATACTTGTACTAGCGTTCATTGAAACATTTATAAATCAAAATAAAAATTAGAAATTGAGGGAATGCATTTCGATGAAGTTAGTCTTATTATTAAAACTTACAGATGGCTCAAATTGCTGATATTTCTCGAAAGGATAGATATGATCATTTCCATACTTTTGATTCATAGTTATAGGTAAAAGCATCAATGTCTGAAAGTTTTTATAGAATCTTTGTGTCAATGTCAGTATAGTAAATGTTCCAATGAACTTAGGAGAAAGTCTATCCAACTATCGAATGGTGCTTGATGCCATATATTGTTTATATGCAAAACACAATGCGACTGAAAAAACTCTAAAAAGATTTGGACCCATACACTTCCCTGTCAAAGTAAAAAAGAGAACCTACATTCTTTTTATCGAAAAAGAAATTTCGGTGGGTTTCGACGTCGGCTAAACTTTCTGGCTATTAATCATGATCTATCTTTGATCGATTTAGTCTTAACCGAGAAATAAGCTAAATAGATGTATAAAGTATTAATAGCATGGAGCCACTCCCAATATACGAACGATTCTTGTATGGTAATAATCCTTCCTCTCAAAATAAAAAGTCGAGAACTTCTATTGCGAGCTAGTATTGACTACCGTTTATCTAGAAAATCAAAATTTTTTGAAAAACTTTTCTCATATTCAAGTAAGCGTTATTAGCAACTCGGTGCCAAAAAATCAGAGATTTAGATATTAAAACTTTTCAAATTCATTGGACTTTCTAAAAAAAAAGACTTTGGCAAACCCATGGTCTTCTATTATGCCTTATGAAATTTTTCTTGTAGGTGGTCTTCTATTCTAGGAGAGATTTAGTACATATCGGTCAGTTCTAGCTCACGAATGCTTCGGAAAATATCACTCAGTACTCTTTCAGTAAGATTCAATTTTTTCTTAAACGGAGAACGATATCCTACTGATTTTTGTGTTACTAACCTAGTCTATGAACTTGAAAAGAATGCAACTTTGTGTTATACCGAACAATTTTCATTCATTTATAGCAAAAGCCAGAATTTAAAATGTTGTTATACATCTTGTGTGAAAGGTATCTGTTAGTTTTGTGTAAAATCTTTTACAGTTGTAAAACCTATCAAACAAACTTGTTCTATTTCTAAAGCTATATTTCTCAATTATTCAATTAAATGTCTTTAAATGGAATTTTCATTAATAAATAGCCAATGATTTTAAGGTCGTTTTAAACAAAACGATAAGTAGTCTAAAACATTTATTATCGGCAATTTTCATTTCTAAAATTTAATCTAAAACTAAAATTAAAAGTATAATTTGAAAACTCTTGACATAATGTAAAACTCTAACTATAAAACTAATTTTAGAAAGCTTCGCCATTTAATTCAAGCAACATTGTTTCCTCTCGAGAAGTTAGAATCTGCTTTTCAATCCGTTTACTTCAAATTAATACAACAAAAAAAAAAATGATTGTTACTCTTTTTTTAATAAATAAATTAGGCAATATAAGTGAATCATTTCAACAAAAATGAAACAACTTTACTGTTTTTGAATATCACAACTAAACTAGAAAAGCATATTACAGTTATAATTTATCAGCTCTTGTTTATGAAAATAGTATTTCAGTTTTCATTTGTATAGACCCAATCACAATAAACACTCTTTTATAGTGCTATCGACTAACATCTACTATTTTTTTTTGAAAAACGTCAAAACTTCCAATCTAACATTATATTCAAGTATTTTGAAATTCATATACCATAAAAGCATGTGATTTATTCACACATCATTTCTTGTTAAGGATGATTTAACCCTGAAAAATGAAAAAAAGATGAAATTTTCGACTGTGTTGTAGTCATTCTTTTCTTTTTTTTTTTCATTACATTTTCAGTTTGTCTTTTCGTTTATTTTTGTTATTTGTTTGTCTACAAGACATATTACATATGAGTATAGTTGTTTCATGCCATCAACGAGTGCCGGTATTGTAAAGAAAACATTCACAATTTTCAAGTAATTATTGTTGTCAATATGTCAAAGTAAGCGATCAATTTGAAATTTTTTTTTTTGTAACCAAAATATTTCAAGAAAAAGACAAAATAATGATGAACATAGTTTCGTAAATTGAGATGAACAAGGTTATAGTTTTAATGAATGGAGCAAAAAGAAAAAAGACAACTTCTCTTATACAAATAAGGTAGCATTAACATGGCACAAACTTTCACACCTTCTGTTTTTTTTTTTTATTCGTTTTGATTGATCCTTTATACAAATTCTTCTTGCTTCCTCTCTCTTTCCTTTTTATATGTATGTTCATATTATACGTTGATTGAGCAACATCTTTCGTATCTCTGTGTACATACATTTTTTTTTTTCCTTCTTTTAAATGAACGAAAAGTGACACTCAGTATAGTTGGTTTTATTTTCATTGTTGTATACCTTCATTGACGTGCCAGTTACAAAAAAAAAAAAAAAGAATTGCTTTACAAAAGAAATTAAGATGTCAAATTTTGTTAATAGGTGGTTGGTGCACGAATATAGTGAAGAAGAAGAGGAAGAATCGTAAAGTATTGACCAGAACAATTTAATCTCATGAAAACTACCAACATTGATTATTATCAACAATCATTCACATATGTATACAAAAAATCGACGAAAAACTCATACAGAAAATATGGAAATTACTACAGCAGAAAGAGATACTGGTGAAGAAGACGATGAAACGAATAAAAAACATTATGAAAAACAAGAAATTAAAGCATTAAAAGGTAAAGGACATAAACAATCCCGAGATTTATTAACAACAACAAATGGTGCATCTTCATTGTCTAATCTTTCATGTAAGATATGCATTAAATATGTTCTTATTATCATTTGACAAATACTCTTTTCTAAATGTTAAAACCTACTATAAAAACATTCAAAATCAACTTAAAAGTTAAACATTTTCTCACGTTTGTAAATGCTGTCAATGAAACATAAACAAAAAAATACTTTTTCACAAAATAATATAATTTAATTTCACCGGCAAATCTCTTATATTCTCTGAGTGAACCTTGGTGTGTCCCAAGGTCTCCACTCAGCAAGTTGATTGAAAGACTTTTGCTAGAGTTGAGCGAATTTCAGGAGGAGAGAGTTGCGTCTTATTTTGGAAATCGGTGAGAAAAGAAAAAAGCAACCAAAACACTGTAATTTCACTTGAAAAGAATAGAACTACCTAAAACAAGTATACCAACGATTAATGTTTCTATAAAATCTAGTCCTCCGATTGTCTATATCTATCTAAATGAACTCGCATCCGTCGAATTCGAATTTAATTCTTTCTTTTTTTGAATTTCAATTCTTTTTTTTTTAGTACCTATAAATAATGATAAATCGGCTAGTTACGTAGCCCATTTGCTTCATGAAGCTGATCTTACTAGTCTTGTTCAATTGGATACAGTTCATCAAATAAGATATTTTCTTGATGAACGTGCTGATCTTATTAATCAAGTTTGTAAAAAAAAAAAAAAACTAAAATACAAATTCTTCTATTATTCTTTTACTTATTTCTCCTTGAAAAACAATTTAGATGGAGTTTATTCGTACACAGTTTGAAAAACAATATGCAACGTTAAAACGTCGTCTTGATGAAACCGAAAGTGAAAATGAACGTCTTAAAGCACAATATCGTTCATCATCAAAAGAACTTACTCTATATAAAAATCTTGTTGAAGCACCTGATAATCCTGAATCACCACGTAAATCAAAAGATTATCAACAATTAAAATTAACTATTGATAAAGTTTTACAAGAAAATGAACGTTTATATTCCGAATTAAATAATTTTAAAACAAGTGATCCTGTTTATGATCAAGTTAAATTATTAGAAATTAATAATAAAAAATTAAAAGATGAATTAAATAAAATAACAAATGAAAATAATCATTTTAAAAAAATAATCAATCTTGATGAAATTAAACATTTAAAAGCAAATTTAATAAAAACAATTGAAGAATGTGAAAAATTAAAATTAATTAATAAAAAACTTACACAACAATGTCAACAATCAACATCATCACCAAAACAGGTTTGTTCAGCAATTTTTATATTTTATTAAATTTTTTTAATAAGTAAAAGAAAGAAAAAAAAAAAAGAATCCTTGAACCATTCAGCTCTTTCGAATATAAAAGAGAATAAAAGATGACATATTTTACACGACCACGTCCTTGTCAAAGTCAATTTGTTCAAAAATTAGCAATATGAATAAAAGTTAACAATTATGCATCGCACTTTTTTTTCTTATTATTTATTAAACGAAGTGTAGAGAAAAAGAATTCAAATTTTTACGTTCTTTTATAAGTTATTCTCGATTGAATTGAAAAAATAAATGTAATTTACAACATAGAAGTTGTATAAAATAAATTCATCTTTAAATAGGCACATTTTTATCTTCCTCCTTCATCATCTCCAATATCTAATCAACAACAACTATCACCAATTTCACATCGTTCTTCAAGAATAATTGATGAAAATCTTTCAAAACAATATCCATCAAATGAAGTTATTGAATTACGTGAGCATGTTCATCGTTTAGAACAAACATTACATAAACGTGATTATGAATTACAAAAATTACAAAATGAAATCGACAAAGGTACAAGTTCAATAATGAGTTCAATAGAAGATCTTTATACAGCTTCATCCAATGTTTCATCACCAAAAAGTCTTCTTAAACATCAACCATCTATTGTTCAATTACAAAATGAAATAGATCAATTACATGATAAATTAGATGAATTAACACGTGAAAATCAAATATTAAAAAATCGTACACAAGAATTTGATACAATTTATGAAGAAAATGAATATCTTTATGCTGAAAAAAGTCAATGTAATGAAGAAATGGAACGTTCTAGAATACGAATGTTAGTACTTGAACAAGAAATTCATGCATTAAAAGAACGTGAAAAAGAATTTATTTTAACAAATGATCCATCAATAACAATAGATAATTCTAATACATCACAATTAAAATTAAAAATTGATTGGTTAAATCAAGCAAATAATCAATTAGAACTTGAAGTTGTTCGTTTACGTGAACAAATAGATTCAATAACAAAAAAATTTCAACAAACTAAACGAGATCTAATCAATAAGACTCAACATTATAAGCAAATTTTAGAAACAACTCAAGATACACAAAAACTTCCTCAAGTATATCAAAAATATTAACTCTTTACAGAAATTTCCTTTGTTTTTTATTTTGATAGGAATTGGCTCGTATTGAAAAACTTTATAGTGATATGGAAACTAAATTTGAACATGAACGACAAGAGTATGAAAAAACAATTGCAGCTTTAGAAGAACAAAGTGAACAAAGAGAACAAAAATATAGTGTAAGGTCAAGTGTCACGTTCTTTTTTTTTTTTTGTTCGATACGATTCGATCTGAAGTGAATCAGTCATTTTGATAATTGTGCTTGTGTTAAGAAATAGTATGAGAGCATAGAATTTTGATTCCAACTATTCTTGGCTCGGGTTTAAATTTATCTCATTCACCAATATGAAAACCTCTAGTTAATTCGTTTATTCATCCCGTAGTGATGAGCAGCATACATTAGTGCTAAGCGGCATGAAGTTAGACTTTACTACAATTATAGTGTCTTGCTCAGCACTATGGAATATAGCACCTAATTAAAGAAATAAGGCTTTTTGTAGAGGCTAATGAGATCAATTGAAGTCAAGATCGAAATTCTTGTAACTCTAATCAGTAATCCATTGAACACCAATGCCAACAGTGTTTAATCCAGAATGGGCACTGGGAAGACGACGTCCTTCCGAAGATCGAGTCGGCCCTTACAAAGTTTGTGGTAATTGTACCATGTATAATGTGTCTACACTTTCAAAAATAGTTGTTCCCACTCTCGGAGTTAGATATTATCCTGCCAAAAGACATAATCGAAATGAAACGTTAGGTATCAGTATAATTCGTGTTCCAGTAGAACACGTATCGGTGAGTCAGTGTTCAATATTTTAGTATTTACAACAACACTGTACATTACATCTTCATTAAAAAAAACTTATAGAATTCAATTTTTCTAATACAATCTCTGCTCGAAAGAGATATACGTACTCTTAATATTTCAAAATCGATATGGTTTAATGAATAGAGATGTTCACGATGAGAATAGTTCTTGATTTTCTCTCTTGTTTTCACTAGATTTATTTTAATATCTAGTCATTAACATTCCATAGAAGCAACGAAATCTCTCATCATCGTATCGAATTGATTGTTTTAATTTATCTTTGAATGAAGTTTTATTTCTAAGAATCCATTTCTAGGCTCTTTATGATACAATTCTTAAACTTCAAAATGATTATCGGCAAAAAGAACTTGATTTTGTTCAACAAATGGATGACGTTATTAATCAACGCGACACTCTTCATGCAAAATTAACTTCTTTTCAAAGTGTCTATGAACAAATTCAAAAAGAAAATAGAGCTCTAGAAGAAGAAGTAAATCTATTATATTGATTTATTAATAAAAAAAACAAACCATGATTTTTTTTTTTTAATTTAATTTCAAAGATAAACTCAAAAAATGAAACAAATCGAGATCTTAAATTTGCTTTAACATCATCAACTAATGATACTCAAACAATCTATAATCAATTACATCAATTAAATACAAATTTAAGTGATTTACAAAAAAAATATGATCATGATATAGCTGAACGTAATTCTCAAATAGAAATTTTACGTACTGAACAAAAACAAATGACTGTAAAATTTAAATACAAATTCAAAAATTCTTTTTTTAATTATAACTATTTTTTTTTTACGTTTCTTTAGACACATTATGATGGTGAATTATTTAAAACTCATCAAACAATTATTCAATTACAACATGATAATAATCAATATATCAGTCAATTAGAACGGTATCGATCAAATATTGATAAACTTAAATCTGAAATCAATGAAAAACAAAATGTTCGTAACAACAAACTTTTTGTTTTTGTTTTCTAATCCTTTTGAAAATTACTTTTGTTCGTAATTAGTTTATTGAACAAATACAAAATGATTTAAATGAAAGGTCAACATTACACCTTAATATTAATAATCAATTAACACAAGAAAATAAAGTAAAAGCAGTAAAGATAGCTGAACTTGAACAAGCTATATATGAAGAACAACAACATGTAGGATTTTTTAAAGAAAATAAAAAATAATCAATTAGAAGTCTTTTATTATTTCTTCTAGAAAGCAGAATTACAACGAACTATTCAAGAATTACAAACAGAACTACTTAAATCTCGTATGATAGCTAAAGAGTCTGTAGAAAAAAGTGAAGAATTTGAACGACGTTTTCGTGAAACTGATAAACATTTTATTCATTTAAATGAAACAACTGAACCTACAAAACGTGAAATAAATAGTTTACGATTTGAATTATTAACAAAATCTGATCAAAATACAATGTTACAAAATACTATTGAAGATGAAAAACTTAAACGGTATTTGATCTTTTGAGTTCTTTTTTTTCTTTGAAACGACATATTTTGTCTATTTTTTTGTGAAATACAATTAAAAAGAAATGTTGAAGTACATAGAATAGAAATATGTACTGCTTCCAATAGACTATGACAGATGAAAGCGACCGATAGTAGCGTAAACAGGAGATCGTGGATGACTGGACAGTGTCCTACGATCTTGGAGATTATTCATGTAATAGAATATCAACGATGGTAATTATTACGTGTTTCTTTGTTTCAGTGGTAGGGCAGCGCTCGGTTTAACTCAGCCTTGGCTATGTCACTATCGATAAACTGTTACAGACACGTTAGACACGACTCATTAGAGACATGACAGACATAGCCATAGAAACGTCACAGACCATAACTAGAATGCAAGGGGTTGGTCCCAAATCTGGATTTGATTGGGTTGGAATCCAAAAATTTAGATTCAATGACCTCTAATTGTGACAGACATCATTTATATACGATCACAGACTGTAATAGATGTTACTGATATATGATCAAGAATCATAGATCAATAAGGTCTCGTGATAATATATGTACTACTGGTTTATTATATTTATTGAGGATTAAATAAAAGGATGATGGAAAAAGGTGTCCCAAAACAGATAGAATAAAACGATTTTATTGTGATTAGCAAGAATAGCTACATTGTGTTTCACATTTTAATTCTACAGGAATCGTACTAAAAGCTTTTTTCTAGCCAAAGACTTGAACTAAAATTAAAACGATTAAAAGAAGAATATGTTAATGTACGTAAAGAACTCTATGCTCGTATTGAAGAAAATAATGCATTACAACATGAGCTTGTTGAATATCGATTTAAAGTTGATTATTATTCACAATTGAATAATCAAACATTACATTTAATGGCACCTGTAAGTTTAAATTAAAAAAAAAAAGAAAATTTCTTTTTATTTTAGAGATTTCTTTTCTCTCTTTTTAAAATTAGTCTAACGAAAAAGAATCATCGACTGCTATTCAATTATATTTAAAAGAAAAGGCCGATAGTCAATGTTGGCAGTCAAAATGTCGAATATATCAACAAAAAATTGAACAATTACAAAAAAATTATGAATTAACTAGAGATAAATATAAACAGCGTTTACAAGAAGAACGGTTAGAATTTATTTTAATTATCTTGTTTTTTTTGTTTAGTATTTTCTTTATTTAGAGGTATATTTGAACGTACGAAAATTAAATATCTTGATCATATGAAAAATATTCAAAAGGATTTACATGAAACACGACAGTTACTAGAAAAAGATGCCGAATTAAAAATGAACCAAGAATCAGCATATCAAGAATTGATTGATGAACGAAGACAATTACTTACAAGGTAATTTCCTATTATTTTACAATAGTGATATCATCTCCATCAGATCTCTTTTTTTTCCGTACATCTTTGTATCTAAATAGTAATATCACTCTTTACAAACAAACTTTCTGCTTACTCTTCTGATTTATATAAACTCTGCAAATATGAATATCAGATATTTTTATTAAAATACTTCTAGCAAATTACTAATTTTTCTTTATTGGCATGTGAAGCCATTTGATTTCTCTTTCTCTTTTCTTTTTATTAAATTTGATACGACCAATAAACAATGCTAAAACGAATATGTCGTTTATAATTAAACAAAACATTTTTCTTTCTTTTTGAAACTTATTATTTATGTATAAATTTAATAGTATGCTTGACAAAGATGCCAAAGTGCGTGAAATGCGTCGTGAAAATCTTTTATTAACATCAAAAATTCAATTACTTGAAAATCAAATGGAACATTTAAATGATCGTGTTGATCGAACATTACGTGAACGAAGTCAATTTCGTCTAGATGTTAATAGTGTTCGATTAGATAGTAATGTTTCAATTGAAGTAAATATTTTATTTTCTTATTCATCACGAAAACTGATTCTTTCTTTTTTATTTTATAGACAAGTGCTCGTTCATCACCAGTTTTACCTTCAAGAAGATCAACAACTGTTATTGATTCAACAGGATGGACTCAACCTGTTTATTATACAGAATCATTTGGTTTTAATAATGACCCTCAAAGTGAAACACCTGCTCTTTCTTAAATTAATTATGTTTTCATTTTTGATACACTTCTCAAAAATGAAAATTGAATAAGGTTTTTTTTTTGTTTTTCTCAGGCTAAAAAACAGTGAAATATTTCTTTACACCTTATTCATCATTTGTTTATGTTTTGAACCAGTCTTTGTCAGATATTTCTTTCGTTTCTTTGGCCTTTTTTTTAATTATGAATGTAGAATAAAGCAAAGATTATAATCTTAATCTTCAATTAGGTTATTTTTGTATTATTGTGTATTACAATAATAAATTTAAAAAGTATCCAAGCAAAAAATTTAGTTGGAATTACCGAAAAATTCAAAATTTACATTTATGTGATGCCAGTTTTAAGTACTCGTTTATCGAATTCTAATTTCCAATGCATGACGTAAGATATGTATGATATTGGAGAAAAATCTTATTTGTCTAACGAATTCTTCCAATGTTTCAAAGAATAGAATTATAACTTTTTGGTCTAAAATTCCGGTTGAACAATGAGTTGCTTTATCACTTATGGAATGAATATTATAGATTATATAATGGTAACTAACAAATCATGGAACTACATTTATGAAAAGATTGAAAAAAACCTACATATACAAAGAAGTGTGACATAAACTTTTAAAATTTGTATATTTGACATAGACAGCAACAGATCCATACAGAAGAGTAACATTCTACAATGTTTATCAAGTACTGTAATAGTCAAGTTCAAAAATACTGTTCGCGATATTTGTATGTAATGAAAGTTATTCAATATTATCGTCTTCTTCGATATTAAGATCAATATCTTCATCTTTTTTTTTTCGACTTCTCTGTAACTCTTGGCTTTCTTGATATGATGTGCACGTTCCTCTAACAAAAGATAATTCTTAAGAAACTGGCCAAATGTCTTTGAGTAAGTAAAATACTTTGTCTGATCATCTCATATGATAATCATCATGCTCAACACCATCGCTAGTTAACATTTAGTTTGTAAATTAATCTATATTCGAATAAGAACAATTAATTAGATTGCTTCTGACAAATGATAGTGACTATGTATAAGTCACTATTCAAACAAAAACAAAAATACAAGAAATACGTCACACTGATATAAAAAATCAAGATAACCCAAGACAAGATAAATGTCACGAGAGCATAAAAATGTATCATCATTCCTATTTGTTAATAGCTATCACTCTTTTTAAAAAGATTAATGGTAGCCAGTCGTAGTCTCTATATGACTATTGACGTAATACATAATAAATACCTTTTATTGCATACAAAAAATAGAAAAGAACAAATAATTTCAAAACTAAAAAAAAAAAGGGTCACCCACACTTAATTTTTCTGAATGCATTGAAACTATAGGATTCATCTTGATTAATATCTTGATATCATATAATGCATTTGAACTGTACCAAACGAAAGACACATTTCTAACGTATCAACTTCCATTCTCATCAGTTTTCTCATCTTACCTGTTATTCTCGCTTTCATTTCAGCTATGCACGTACTTTTAGAGTATTTTTCTCCATTTTTTTTTAAAAAGATCTATTACTGCAATATATAGAAGAATCTCGAAGAAATAAGTTTTGAAAACTATTGCTTTATTAGAAAGATATAATGTTGAGTAGCCTTACTTTACTTTCAAAACTACACATTTTAAATTTTGAAATACCTATAAGAAGACAACTTTCATGAATATTACTTTTAAGAGACATTACCAATTAAAAAAAATACATATATATAAACTAAATTCTTCATCAATTTTTCGTTCTGCAGAGTGCAGAGTACAAAGTACTAGATTGCGACATTGTCCAAGACAAATCAAAACAACATTCATTTATCATAAGAGGGCGCTTTTATTCAATATTTATTTTTTCAATCAACATCTGGACTTAATTCAATTGGTCTCTTTTTTTCTCGAGCCAAAACTTGACTCAAAATATGTTTATTCGTCATCAGTTAGAGTGGTGTAGGGGCGTTAATAATCATGACCATTTATTTGTTCTCTTGTCTTTAAATGTAACTTAGAAGATACATCTAGTTTATTTATCAATTATTTTAAATGACAAGCGAGAATCCACCTGCACTATCCGTCCACTTAGCTCATACACTTCGTGGTCATACATCGGATGTTAATGCCGTTATTTTCTCACCAATACATTCTACTTCGCCATTACTTGCTTCATGTTCATCAGATAAAACAATTCGACTATGGAATTTAAATGATCAATCATCCACAACATTAACACGACATACATATCAAGTTCATTGTCTTGCTTTTTCGCCAATTCTTAATGATACTAATGATTCAAAAATTAAAAATATGGCATCAGTTTCAACTGATGGAACTTGTCTCTTGTGGGATTTAACAACAATAAGTGTATTAAAAGAATATAAACATGATAGTGGTTCTCCTATTCGTGTTTGTCAATTTTCATCTGATGGAATTTTATTAGGAACAGGTTAAATGACTTTTCTTTTTGTGTTAAAAATTCGACAAGAAAAAGAAATATTTGTATTTTTTTTTTCATATTTAGCTGGTGATGATGAATTAATCAATTTATGGGACATAACTGCTTCATCATCTCGACCAGTTAAAACTTTGTCTGGTCATTCAGCATCAATTGTTGCACTACGATTTTTTTCAAATCTTCTTGTATCTGGTTCTTTTCATGGTGATCTTAAAATTTGGGTTATTAATTCTTCATTTACTGGTCCTGTTCATTTTGAACGTGAAGCACACGATTTAGGTGTAACATGTTTAGACATTGTTTCTTCATTTTCAACTGAAAATCATCATCATCACCATCCACCTCATTTAATAGCTTCAGGTGGAAATGATAACAATGTTAAAATTTGGCATTGTACATCATCATCAAAATATCAATTAACACTTGTAAAAACATTAAAAAAACATGCGTCTGCTGTTATGTGTGTATCATTTGGTATAAAACATTATTTAGCAAGTGGTTCTGGTGATAAAACAATTATTATTTGGAATTATGATACAGGTCATTTTGTTCATCAATTTGATGCGCATACACGTTATGTTACATGTTGTTCGTTTTCATTAGATGGTCATTATTTAGCATCTGGTTCAAATGATCGTATGGTAAATATATGGAAAATAAATTATAATGATAATGATAATGATAACGATAATAATAATCATAAAAAGGCTAAAAAAAAAGAGTTTCGATCACATTCTATTGATCAATGGACAAACGAAATGGTTCAACAATGGCTTGAACAATTTGATATAGAAACAAAATTAAATATAAATGGAAATGATTTATTATTAAAATCTGATAATGAAATATTAGAATTATTTAATAATAATGATGAATTATTAAATGAACTTAGTTCATTAAGACATAAACATTTTATAAAACAAATTTCATTGAAAAGAACAAAGGAAAATTTAACATTAAATGAAAATGAGAAAGACACTACACCAAATGAATTTTTATGTCCAATAACACACGAAATAATGAAAGATCCCGTATGTACATCTGATGGTTATACATATGAAAGAAAAGCCATTGAAGAATGGTTAACAAAACAGAAAACAAGTCCTCTGATGAATTTATCGATCAAGGGTACACAACTCTATCCAAATAAAGTTTTAAAAATGTTAATTGATAAATATGTAGAACAAAACTAATTTCTTTTATGCTTGCTAGTTCGAATATTTTATTATCCTTATGCAATCTTTCTTTTCTTCTGCTTGTGTATTGTTACTGTGATAAGAATGTGAAAAACATTGTATAAGAAAACTAATGCCGCTCTGTTTTTCTTTTATAGATATATAAAGCAAAAATTTTCATGGCATCAAAAAAGCCAAATGTGATATTTGTATTAGGTGGACCAGGAGCTGGTATGTCTTCTTTGATATATGGATCTTTTTTTCTTAATATTATTTTATTTAGGTAAAGGTACACAATGTGTTCGTATTGCTGAGGTCAGTTGAAT